>JBCJKH010013102.1:13171-25980 GCA_039877255.1 Loriculus beryllinus | reverse complement strand
GAACAGCAACTTCAGAAATCGCAGCTTTACTGTAGAAGGGAGCAGAACCACCTGGACAACCAAATCCCTTTCACAACATTTGGGCCAATGGGACCTTCTGAGTCCCAGAAGCTGCCCACAAGGGAGCAGAAAAGTGAATGCCAGACAGCTCAAGCACCATACATACACAAAACCACTCAAAACAAGCACTGCCCGTGAGCTAATACAAGCTTCTTTCCTGGGAAAATTTCAGCCTATGATGCTGGGTTCTGGTCTGCTGCATTCAGTATTAGGCTCTGGATTCTGCCCACTGGACTTGAGTGCACTGTCACGGTATGGACTATTTTGCCCAGTATACCCCTCTAACAGGTGCATACTGGTTTGGGACTAACACTTGAGCTCTATAGCTAAAACAGCCCTTCCCTAAACACTCCCTGAAGTGAACTGAGGTACTTGGCAAACCATGGGAAGGAGTAAGTAGCAAATTCCTCAAGATAGCACTGTTTGGCATTCCAAAGGGAGCTAACTGGTCCTTAACCAGAATCAACTGATTTCTTAAAAAATATTACCAGTCATTTCACCTTTACTGCAACTAGTTGTAAAACCTGCCTCAACAGCTGCATGAAGCTTTGGGGTGACATCAGCCAATATTTGTGTTTTGTACAGAGAGAGTACACGAACACATGCGTTTGTTACACAGTGTGTTTGTAAGGATGGGTTTAAAGGCAGAAACAGAGTCCTGTCTTCTTCTGAGTGATGAATGACAGTACTTTTCAGACAGAAACTCAGACAGCTTGTCAACAATTTTTTTGTTGCACAAGCTGATATTCTAGACATACTGATGAGCAAGCCAACAAAACAGAAGTGCAAGACATCATTTCCACAAGTAATTAAATTTCTATCTCTCCCTATCCATATCCTGACCCTTTTCCTCTGGTATAAGGCTGTACCCGATGCTGAACATCTTGTACAGTTTTGGTAAGTACATGTTATTGTACCCCTTTATACTGAGCCAAGAAAAGCATACTATTAGAGAAATCAGAGTAGTCTACTTCGGATCCAGCCATGTGAACCCAGTTACACTTATATCTCACATTAATGGTACTTTAAAAGAACAGCCAAATTGACTTAACTGAAGTCAGAGACACATGCATCAATCAGGCTGGCTTTCTCCCAGGGCCTAGGAATCCCATTAACATCTATTTCTAAAGGAGGGCTGCAAGACAGCCCGCTAATGAAACGATGAGTCATGAAGAATCCAATCAGGTATAAAGGCAGAAGGTAAAAGCAAACTAAAAATCACAGTCTGCACTGGTTCTACAGGTAGGTAGTTATGTTGCAGTTTTTATATGCATATATCAAAAATAAGAGGAAACAACAGTATTCACTGCACTTACCATATTCCTGGATGATCTATTTCCAGTACTATACACATTTGGTTATCAAATCTCAAAAAAATAGCTCTCACATTTGTTCAAGGTGCCAGCTCAGCACACACAGTAAGTAGGCAAGCATTGAAGCACACAGCTCCCAAAGCTGCAAAGAAGTTCAAAACAAATACAGAAAGGAGTAAGTGAGCTCTCTTCAGCAACTGAAGAAAAATTATGTTAACAGATTGCAAGGGACTTGCGGAGGTTTCTATCCTAATCCCTGATGAAGGCAAGGCCAACTCCAAATTCAGGTCAAGTTATCTGGATGTCAAAGGGGACCAAAACTGGAGATTTTGGTCCCCTTCTTGGCAACCTCTCTAGGCAACCTTTTCCAAGAATATTGATGAAGAAAGCAGAACAGTGGGAGATACCAAGCCGGCCTCTGCTACCTGAAAGTACATTCTTACAATGTACAAACTTTCGACAAATAAACATGTTAAAATCTTTGCTGCATATTTGACTTCATCACTTTATTTCCCTTTCAAATTCACTTGGGATACAGACTCTCATGCTTGGCTAAGAAACAAGATCTCCAGCAAAAAGCAGCAGCATATCAACACTTAGAAGGACTTTAAATACATTTGGGACCATGGTCTGGCAACTTTATGACAGTCTGTAAGGGAGGCAAAAATACTAGGAAGTCAGTTCTGGGAACCTCAATCCTTCTTCCTCTATTTCCTTCTCATAGAAGCAAAACCTCAGGAGCACAGAAGAGGGTCACAATATACTTATGACCTCTCTAATATAGCCCTGTCTCCAGAGATGGGCTATTACATGAAGTTTGAGAGCCAGTCTACATATGACTAAATAGCAAAGTGCCTTCAGTAGGCAGAGATAGACAGGCTGCTTTAGAAAGTGTTAAGCGCTAACAACTGCCTTTCACAATCAGCTTCTCATCACCGCTACCTGCCTGCAAGCAATCTCACTCTCCAGAGGGGCTTTTCACTTCTACTTTATGGTATGCTAGTCTGAGAGGAGATGTGGGTTTAAACTTCCTTAGAGGAAAGGATGCTTGCAATCCACATGCTGTGCAAATGCAGATAAATGGCCACGGCAAGGCAGTCTGCACATACTTACCAGCCAGAAAGAACAAAAAGGGAAAAAATAAAGACTAGTTTGTGACTTTCAGGGAACCCTGGTGTTAACCACATGTGGAGCTGATCTGTACTTCAGCATTTACTGGACTTTCTCGGCAGAAACTGAGACACTCCGAGACTAGGGGAGCCACAGGGTTAAGGGAAAATTTTGTAAACACTACCAATACCTACCTCTTGGACTTAAACACACAAGCATGTGTAAGCCTGACAGTCTTCAGCTTCCTTGATTTAACATCTGCCTTGTATTTTACTTGCATATACTCTGTCAATATTCACATTTCTGTTTCACTCCATCATAACATGAGCCTGCCTAAAATGACCCTATTTATCTGCAGAACAGTAATTTAAAGCCATCTGTTTGGCAGCCTACCCATCAATTTCCTTTTAGCATGAAAATGCAGACATGCAGCTATTCCCTTCTCTCGCTGTATGCCTACTGACTAGTTGCTAAATAGAGAACACATTAATAACAATTCTACAGAATTAGTCTCCAAGAAGGGCTAGGAACAAAGACAGACTTCCATAAGGACAGACTAGAACATGATGGTGCTGAGCTAGTACAATATCAGCACTCTCACTGCTTTTGGGGTCTGCAAAAGAACAGACACACTAGTTAGCAGGCTGGATTTGTTCCAGTTTTCAGACTCACTCTTGATGTGGTGCTCCTGTTTTCGTCAGCAGGGTCAGGACAAAAAACATGAAGATAACAAAAACTGCAAGACCAACCCAAAATCCAATCACAATGGAATCTGGTGAAAAAGAGAAAACAAGATGATCAGTATTTTACCTCCACTTGCAGGAAGCTTCCACACGTGCAGCATGACTGCAAATCCCAAAAGACTTTGCAGCTTATTCCTGGGTAGCAACAAAGGAAAGATAATCAGATTTACTGTTACCTATTTTCAAACAGAAAACTGCCATTGAAGCTCTTATTGCTAGCCCAAATGTTACTGATGTCTGGACAAACCAGAAACAAGCTGAAAGAGGGAAGACACTGTATTGTCTTTGTTAGTAAAGTAAGAGCAGCTCTCTTTGTGATGGCTGGCCCATTTCCAGACATTGCTTTGGAAACAACTTTAGTGCTAGAACTCAGAAGGGGGGATTATCTGATTTTCAGCAAAAACCTCTGACCCTGTAGGACTGAAATCCTGCTGTTTCAAGTGATCTTTACCCCAAACCATTAGGTCTCCTGGGTTTGATGCATTTCATTGACACAATAAGTTGAGGAAGACCTACCTTTCTTTCAGGGGTAAGATAGTGGGCTCTGAAATAAACAGAACCACAGTTAAAACTATTGCTACCTCAACAAATACCAATAACCAACTTATGCAAGACATTTTTGGATAATTTTTAATTTAGGACCCAACTTGCATACAGAAAACAGCAATACAGTGTCAGGAGAGACAAATGGATTTGGATAAAAAAAGTCAAACCACCAGTTAATTAAGAGGAAGGCACCAAGCCATAGCCAAATACAGAAACAATTAGAAAGAGCATGGCTTTTTACCTGTGTGCCTAAAATGTTCCTGATGTTCTCATCTGTAGTAAATGGACCCATAGACAAATTGCCAGTCCTACTTACAATGAGTCTATGTCCACTTACGACTTCAAAGTTGCTCCTGAAAGAAGCTCAAAGCTTCCACAAACTTAACCTAGAGGCACAAGTGAGACAAACATATTTGTCTCAACAAATAGCAATCAGCTGATGAGCATGGCCCAAAGTTACAGAGCACTAACCCAAAATAGAATCTAGTCCAGGACCCACATGATACAGGTACTTTTTCACCCATTGTTTCAGTTATGTTTTGCTTATGCAAATATTCAAAACTTCCACTGCAGAAGTTAGAAAACCCTGACACACAAACATGCAAGAGGGAAGCCTTGGTCAGGACAGGTGTCCGAGCTACCCTTTACCTCTCATTACACAGCTACTACTGAACCTCTAAGGTCTACACTGGCTCTATAGCCACATGACCCAGTGCAGCAGGCAGAGCACAGAGCTCTATCCAGCCTGTTGAATCTCCTACAGGACTCACTAAAGACACCAGAAAGCAAGGAGTCAGCTATTCTGCCTGGTGCTTGACCCCAACAGTTAATCACTCTCCCACTATGAAATATCTTCCGTGCAAAAAGGCAGTTCTGTAGACTGGAAATCAGTTCAAACCATTTGCTATTTTTTTGCCAAGTCCAAGTGCCTGCTGCAATTTGAGATTTGTTCTCTGTGAAAATACTTTATCACAAATCACTCCTTAATCTCCTTATTTCACCAGAAAAAGGGATCAAGTTTCAAGCCTCCCACTGCAACACTTATTCCATCTCTCCTCTGACACATTTCCTCCTTTCAACATCCTTTGTAAAATAATTAGAGGATGGTTCAAGTACAGGTCTCCATGATGGGGAGGGGCAGGGACTTTGTAATACTACTTTCTACTCAAAGCATACTGTTAAGAGTTAGTTTATGTGAGTCTATGCATTATGAGCCCTACATTTTTCTCAGCATCATTCTATATGCATAGTCTGAATTCAGTGACGCGAGATGCATCTTGTGTTTGGTGTTACTAATACACAATATCTCATGATTATCTACCACCCTACCAGCTTTTGTAGCACCTGAAAATTTAATCTAGGAAGAAATAGTCACATTAAAAAGAAAATTACTACTTAGAGCTACTAGTACCTACCAATTAGTCAGACATGCTTCAATGATATGCAGCTGCATTGATAACCTGAATGTAAATTCTGACCAAGCAAGATGTCCAAAATATATGCACAGAGATCAAGCTGCAAAAACAAAAAATAAAATAAACCAAAAAAAAAACCAAACCACAAAATAATCCCCCCCCCCCCAAAAAAAAAGAAAAAGAAAACACAACATTAAAGCAAAACAGAGGGAAAAAAGAAAATCCCAAAACAAAGCAAACTTCAAGAAAAACATAAAATCAAGACTCTGATAAACTTCTACTCCCCACAAAACTCACACCCGCCAGCAGGTTGTGGTGAATAACAAGAGGCTGTCTTGTGGTTTCTTTGGTGTTCCTCCCCAGCAGGATTGCTAAATTTACTGAGCCTAAAGCTACATCTTGCTTACCCTGCTGAGGCTCCTGAGGCACTTCCATCCCTTTGCTGTATCAGTTACAGGGTCTGGATTTGTTTAAAATTAAAGCAGGTGGCCCAAGTTCTCTTCTGTATTTCATTGAAGTGCAAATTATCCAAACCTACCAATTTCTAAACATTTATTCAACATAAAACCGTACATAACACAACATTTATATTCAAAACATACGGTATGTAGGACTACATTTATAATACTGTCCCAAGTTATAACTAGACTGGGAAGGTATCCTATGAATTTCTTTAGTTGCAATATCAGCCCTCTTTTCCTTTGCAACAGACTCATAACATCCTGGCAGCAGTTCTGACTCCCCTAACCATTCCCACCTGGTTTACTTCCCTCTAACATTACTGAGGTTTTTTCCTTTTCAAAGGCACAAAAAAGGATTTCGTTCTTATCTCTGCCAGTCACAGGTGTCTCCTGGCTATATTTATCTATTTAAAGCTGTAATTTACAAAACCTAGTTCCTGCCTTCACTCCTCTTCAGGCAAAGGGCACACTTTTTGCTGGTAAATCAGCTTTTTTTTCTTTCTTCTTTGCAGTCATATACTTGAAAAGTCCCTGTGGCACCTGAGCACCTCATTGTCGCCCCCTCCACTTTCCTTAATAAATGTATTTTTGTGTATTAGATTGTTTTGTCAACATTTGTCTTCACAGGCCTCTGCACAAATCTTTCTCTGCTTTCAAAACACCAGGCCTCTGAATTCCTTTGTACATACATTAAATTATTAGGAACCTGTCCTTGCCTACAATTAATTAAGTCAACATTAAGCCGAAAGTGGCCTCCAACTTTCTTTTTTGTAATTCGTCTTACATTATGGTCCAAAACAGTGACCTCTGTTCTGTGTGAAAGACCTTGTGTATTACAGATAAATACAGTTTAAAATAAAACACACCTCTCTCTTTAAGGGGATTGCACACCTGTAATTTTAAGAACGGACAGTGATGATTTACAGCTGGCCAAGTGTCACAGCCAGGCTGCATCAGTTAAACTCGAGTCCACTCCCCTTTAAGCTCTCCAACATAAATTACAGTGCTTTACTAGACTGAACTCAGCCTTCTGAGCATGCATGAAGTAACGCCAAGGTGAACAGAGCCAACTCCAACTTATCAGTTAAACAAAATAGAATAAATTACTTGGAAAAGAAAAAGAAAAAAAAGAAAAGGGCCTTCCTAGGTTCCTAGATCACTGATTCAATATAAACCTCTTTCATAAGTACTTCAAGCTCCACCTGAAAAGAGGTTATTTCATCTGTCCCATTCTGTACTTAAGAGTTGTCAAGAACGAGCGAATTCAGCAAAGCTGAGCTGCCACACTTATGCAGGGCAATCACTTCAGTGGCAATCCAAGACTTGCTTTGCTGCTGTACCTTCTGCAATCTGGCAGGAACTATCACTTGTGGTTTTTTAGTCCCCTCACAATCCTTGACACCCGTAGCTAAAAAGAAGGATGGTACAACGCATGGCAGCTAATCTTTGTAATCAGTAATCTTTATAATCAGGTTTGGCCTCTGATTAAGTGGAAGGATGGAATATAAATTAGAAGCATGATAAAAGCTAACCTACATTTTTTTGATTACCTAACTTCTATAAAAATATAGACAGTAATCAGCAGAATGGGGGGGGGGGGTAGAGGGGAAGGTGGGTAAAGCACAACTCAGGCTAAAAATTAAATTCTGCTTTAGTTTTTTTTCAGAAGTATTAATAATTTCAACAAGCTTTTCTGTGCCTTACAAAACCTCTCCAAAACCTCCTGACTGTGCAAAGCCAAGGGAGATCTGCCTTTCCCAGCTGCAGTTTGCCACTGCAAGCACTTCCCTTTCCCCATCTGAATCTCTGCATGACAAATGAGGCAGAAAGTATGTATCTCACCCCGGACCAGTGCTTCTGCACTGATTCAGACAAGTTCAAGAAGCCTACAGTTTTAATTACCAGTGAGTCTCCTCTCTCCTGAGGATCTATACTGCCTGCCCAGAATGCAGCCTGTGCTGTTAGAGAATAATTATGGTCTCCCGGCATGGTTGTTAGAAACACTTCTGGCCCCAACAGGCTTGTCCTTCCTCCTCACTGAGCAGAGTTGAGTCTGCCTCATGAGGGAAACTTGCCACACAAACTCCACTGCTGATTCCTCTGGTTGTTTTGAATGCTTTTCCTGCAGTTTCATCAAATCTAAAAAGTTCATCAGAATATGCAGACCAGGGGACTTCACGTGGGGTTGCTTGAATTTCCCCATCACTATGAACAGCAGCCTTAGTCTTAAGCAATGGCTCAAGGGAACCAAACAAGAGGCAGAATGGGAGCTACCCATGCTTTCATCATCATTCACACCAAATGTCTCCTTCCCAAGTCTTGGGGTCTGAGTAATGTACTGACTGGCAAATAAATCTGCCTGACTGCAACAGAGGACTGCTTTTCCAACAGTGCTTCTCTTCGCATTTTGCTAGATCAAGCAGAGTTCTGAGAAAGTCCACTTCATTTTAAGAGGGTTCAGTTTCGAGGTAGTTATTCTCTGTTTCAAGGTAATTATTTCCAGTTTTAAATTTATTACTCTCAGTCACAAGTTTCTCTCCTGCTTCCTTCTCAAAGGCTAATGGTGACTTTAACACTGCATTTTTCTGATTTCTGTTCTTCGCTCGCCAGTGTTGTTCACCCCAACATTGTAGGAGGCCCTTGTATCTGTTCAGGGCTATCCTTAATAACACAAGTTTCTATTTTTTTATATCTATGCCTGTGGAGCTTGAGTGACTCAGTCACACTCTTTGATATGTGTAAAATCCTCTTGCTTGGCTTTTCATAACACAAATGTAGTTTGTTTGTTTGACGGCTGTGTGTGGTTTATCAGTGCATGGTGCTTTCAAGTTCCCACTCCTGCAGGGAGTACAACAGAGCCAGGCTGCAGGACCTTCACTCTGCTTCACCCTCCCTTCAGTTTCTCTTAGCATATGCCAAGGTTGCAGGGTTGCCTGGGGAACTGTCTTAGGGGAGATTCTGTGCATGCCAACCACATTCCATGCTGGAAGTAGCAGCTGCGTTTTACCCTAAGATTGCCTTAGGGTTATATTATAACTTTGGGGGACTTGTGAGAGGTGATCTCTAATTTCCCCCATTTTTCCACACAAGCACAGTAAATCTGAATTAGTTTCTTGGTTTTTTTCCTCCCTTTTTGTTCCTCCCCTCCCCACAACCATCTCCCCCTAAAAGAAAAAGTAATAAAAGAATTCTAAAAGCCAAATCCATTGTCTAGATTTTTGATAAATGCTGATGTCGCTGCTGTCGCTTGTCCCAGCTCAATTTCCATTCAGTTCCTACCCAGATTTTTCCATCTCTCTGGTCCCATCCTCCACTTGTTATTCTACTTTAAAACAGCTCCAGTATTACCAGAATGCTGAATTTAGAATACTCTTATGAAGAAAGTCCCAATGATAAAAATTTCCTCAGAAGGAGAAATTTCTTCTTTTTCTTAATTTTAAAAGCCTTAAAAACCAAAAGCAGTAAGGGTGCCCACCACTTTTTAGCATTAACAGAACAAGAACAAAAAATATAGATCATACCAAGTAATCACCAGAAGCAGCAATGCTGCATTTGCTGTTATAGACTGTTCTAAACAGTCTGATAATCTGAGTATTGACAAATTTCTACCACTGCAAAGAAATCCGTGCTTCCCCCATGTACAGGAAAAGCACCCTACAAAAAGGCACAGAATAACAAAGACTCTAATGGAGTAATACCTCCAATTGCTGAGAATTCAAAAAAACATGAGATACTTTTATAGAATCAATTACAAATTAAGAGTAGGAACATTAAAAGGGGGAAGCTCAGCTGCAATAAGGCATGTCTTTACTGAACTTACATTTATGAGCCTTCAGGCCTTCAAATGACACCGGTCCATACTCATAGTACTCATAGTCCCAGGTGTAATCAGAGTTAGACAAGGCCTGCTGGGAGGTTCTGTTAGAAATCAACCTCAGGGCAGACATCTTGAACCTCAATAAGTATATATACCTGTGGGTACAAATGCGTTAATGCAGACTACCTTAGCATATCTTTTGATTTTAAAAAGAATCTTTTCTTATTTTGGGGATCTCTTATTCATCACTGTTTGCAAGAGCAGCTATTCATGCTTACAATGGCGTGCTCTCATCTCTAAAATCCAGTATCACTGCCTCATCAGACAAGGCTATCACATCCCCTTCCATTACCCCCCCAGTCTTGGTTGGCCAATCAACCACCAGTCAGCACAGAGCTGCTCTTCAGTGGAAAGAGGAAAACCTATGTCCACCTCCAAAAAGATGCCTGTAAACGTACAAAGTATCAAAACCAGTATCCTCAGATTGGATATAGGTTTTACAACTCAAAAGTAGTAAATAGCAAAGACCACCAGCCCCAGCAGTTTAGGACTAATGCTGCCATGAAAATCTGGGCTATGAACTGGCCAGATTACCAGGCTCAAAGGGTTGTATTATCCATGCAAAATCCAACTGGCACCTGGTTATCAGTGGTACCCCTCAGAGATTGAGGGACTGATACTACAATGAAATGAAGTGCACTTGTAGCAAGCTCACTGATAATGTGTGGGACAGTCAAGAGGCTACTCAGAGGAACCAGAAGCTGGAGAAGGGGAATAACCCATGCTCTCGTATAGGCTGGGTGCTGAATGCTGTGGAGCAGCTCTGCATGGAAGGACATGCAATGGACAACAAGCTGAATATGAGTCAGCAACATGCCTTGTGACAAAGCAGGCCAAGTGTGTACGAGGCTGAATTAACAAAGACTGCAGCCAGCAGGTCAAAATAAGTGTTTATTCTTCTCACTGGTGAGACTGTACCTTGGGTACTGTACCCAGTTTCAATACTCCCAGTAGTAGAAAAGCATGGACACATTAGGGCCACCAAGATGGTCAGGGAGCTGCAGCACAGGATACACAGAGGCCTAAGGGAACTAGATTTGTTCAGACTGGAGAAGAGAAGGTGGCTCTGGGGAGGCCTTAGTGCTGCCTACAGTTACAGTCAGAGCCTGCAGAGATGATGGAGCCAGACTCTTCTCAGAGGTGCAAAGTAACAGAACATGCTGCAATGGGTACAAATTGGGAAACAGGAAACTTAAATCAGTACAAGGAAAGATTTACCTGATCTAGTTGAGCATGCTTTGAGCAGCAGGTTGGATCAGATGACCACCAGAGGTCCCTTCCAACCTTAATGTCTCTGTGCAAATCATCAGCTTCAATACACCACTACCAAAGGAAAACAAAACAGCAGTGATTTTCCCCACAGATTAACAGAAACGGCAATGCAACACTGAGTATCATTAAACTGCCTTGATAGATATTTGTGTCATTAACACAACCCTGCACCAGGGATCTGCATTTTGCAAAGTGATTTTTTTCAGAATATTAGACAGTTTTATGTACACCAGAAGAAAGCACATCTCTGCACAAAGCATCTGTGGCAGAAGCTGGAGCCAGGACATCCAACTTGAAACATATTACAAAACACTTCTTATAAAGGCAAATTGAGCTTTGGGTAATTTTGCATTTAATTAAAACCCAGCAGGGTGAAAACTTCATGCAGTTCATAGAAATACTGCAATCAGTTGTTCTGTGAACAATGAAACTTCGCAGAGCAAGTCGAACCCACATACAATTTCTTTACAAGAAGGGCCCTAAACTGCCGTGTCTCTGAAAATGACTGAAACTTCAGTCCTTCCTAAGGATAATTAGATTAACTAAGGCTGTACAACTAAAGCGTTAAGAGGGCCACACATAAATAACAAGAATCAGGCACAAATGAGGAACACAAATTCACCCAGGGAATATGAACAGCATGTCGGATTTGTAGAAATATTCTTTCTGCAACTCAGAAAGCTCCCAGCGAGAATAAATAGCCTGAAGCACAGAGGAGGAAGGAAAAATGTGGCTGTAACGAACGGTCCAGTTCATGGCTGTTTCACATCCTCTGCTTCCAACAGTTTAAGAACACAACAGAAAGAGGTACATCTCACTTTAAGTGCCTGTGTGAACATTAAAGCTCTCCTTTTGCTTTTCCAGTGACTAGAAAACTTTCTTATTTCCTGGAATCAAAGACAACATCGAATTCAGTTTTCTTAGTTTTAATCAACTAAAGTAACTACTGCCTCCAGGAGAAGCAAATGGCACAGTTTAAAATCTAAGATTCCTGTCCTAGCTGACTCCCATTTCAGCTCTGTCGATTGTCTCTTACAAGATTTTGTTTCATTTTGTGACTGGGCTCTCAGACTACACTGGGTCCCCCTGGGTGGACAGGGTTCCCACCATCTTTTTCCCCTACTCCTCAATATTTTCTGGTGACCTGTCTCTTGACAAACTGTTATATTCCTGTTTAAGTGCTGTTTTTCTTTTTTATAGCTTCCCAGAGGAGTCTTTTATTCAAGTACTTCTTATTAGACATAAGTGAAGTTCACTGTCACCTCCTCACTTTTATTATGATAAAAAAGAGCTGAAAAGGAATCTGCAGGAAGAAAACTTCAGAACAGGGTACATAAACAGCCTGAAAAATGTTTCTTCTTCCACCACAAGTGCAGGCAGATGCAATTAATTGGGCCATATGCAAATCTCTCTCCCAATCCAGTCAGATGTGTCTGTTTATGACTTATGGGGAGAATAACCACTTCCAGGACACAAAGAATTTGTCCTCACTTAGTCTTAGGACTAGAAGTTCCAGTGTTTCGCAATGGACAGTACAAGCATTTCTAGACTTTCCTTTACTGTAGACAGCCATTATCAGAGGAAGAGGTGCCAAATACAATCTGGGTTACCAGCTCACAGGCTAACCTCTGCCTCAGGCTTTGTGGGACATATAAAGCCTCTACATCATCCAGTACAGCTAAGCATAACCATTGTCCCAAAGTAGATTACTGCTGACTTGTAAGTTCTGTCTGTTCAAATGCCTCCAAAACCTGTCTGAAACGTGTTAAAACAAACTTTTCATTCTCCTTTATAAGCTTATCATGGTGGAACAAGGACTGGCACAGCAAAAGTAGTGAACATTAAGACCTTGCATCCCCTGAAGAAGTGCAAAGCAGGGTGAGCTGACACGCTAGCAGCCTGTTTGATGCATTTACCAGGCTGCACCAGGTTATGGAAGGACTGCAGGTGCCAGATAGGGGCTTCAGGGAAGCAAGTCCCCCACAAGATGCACTGAAGCACTCTTTCTGCCA
>JBCJKH010013102.1:0-13071 GCA_039877255.1 Loriculus beryllinus | reverse complement strand
GCACTCTTTCTGCCAGGAATGGACAGCGGTGATTCGTCCCACAGCTCTGAGGCATAACAGGGAGCTCCTCCAATTGACCTTGCTGAGGGCTTTTGTGATGAGGCATGGGAGGTAAGGCAAACATGAAAGCCTCTCTGTTGACTTTGATGTATACAGATTCAGAGAGTTTCTCCTCACTGGCTCATTTATTTCAGGAGCAAGTAAGTCAGCAACAAAAAGCTTTACTTTGAGCACTCAAGAAATGCCAGAACAGGGTTGTGTTCAGTACTGCCAACCAGGAGATTCAGGCAGGCCAGTCTCCTGGAAAAAAGGACAAGTGCTCATGTGTGCCTTCTGGAACATTGGGCAGCTCTCTGCAGATAAAGGATGTCAGTGGGTCCCCAGACACTCCTCATGGAGCCCCAACTGCAACTCCTGGAGTTGAATTACACCTTCATGAAAACTCATTTGTAACCTGTGTGAAGTTTGCAAGACCACAGCTTGCCAGCCTGTGGTACCTGAGCAAGCTAGTTTGACAGTTGAGCTATATCTGCGCAAAATCCACATCTTTGAACTGCAGCAGTCAAATGCTGCTGCAGTCAGACTTTTGTTTCAATTTGGACATCACTGACATGCTGCACAGAGCTCACAGCCACTTATCTTTCAAAATAAATCGGTGTAAAGGCATAACTGAACGCACACCGTATCCAAAGCACAACTTCATGGTTTACCCCACCACCGGGGCCAGAGAGGTAAATATGGCTTTGTGTACATTTGAAACTGGTGTTGTATGTAACAGGAATAGCTACCTTCAAACTAGACCTGCACACACAAGAATGAATCCAAGCAGACTGGTCAATGTACTGTTCATTTCTGAAGATCGGTAAATTTTCATTCAAAACTACATTTATCCTCCACATACTCCCATTGTGCTTACTGATAAAGAGTCTAAGCACTCTTCAGTGAATAAATAAACCAACTGTTGGCCCCCTGCAAACTGTGAACATCCCAAAAGGTGAAAAAAGGAGTAGCATTCCAAACTGTGAGAAGTTCTATCTCGATAAGGCTTAGCACTAGACCTTGATGCATCAGCTTCATCAGCCAGGCCGTAGAATTAACTCAGAAGTTATTAGCTATGAGAAGTTAACAACTCAGCTATTCCCATATACCCTACATCCCCATAAAACCAACATTCTTCATAGAGGGGAAGTGAAGCAGCCAACACCACGTTCCATTTTACTCCACCCCAGGAACTAAGAGTTGAAGTCAGAGGAAAAGAAGTTAATGAAAAAAATAAGCACAAACTTATTTACTCTGTACTGCATCAGCTGAAAGGTAATACAGAAGCCATCTTTCTACAACCCTACCACATGGGTATTGCTTTGTACAATCTGTGCTGCTCCCAAGCACCGGTGAGAGAAGTCTGCAGGAAATACTTAACCAAATGATCCTCGCTGCTTGTTAATTCTCGAGATCTTAGATGGGCAGGATTTGAGATCAAGCTTGTAGTCTTTTCAGGGGAATAGCCAATCTTCCCACCTGCAACCAAAGCGAGGAAAGCAAGTTATATAAAAAAAGTGAAATTTAGCAAGAAAAATAGAAATGTACCTGAAAATTGACTGTACAACTAAAAAAAAAAGATAATAAAAAGAAACAATCACACATAGGAACTTTGAGTACGTGATACCTGGGGCTTTTCTTGGAGAGAAAAGAAAGAACCACTGTTAACAGTGGTTATGATTGTGATTGATGCTCACATCATCTGCATGAGCTGTTGCACTAAAATAGCGAGAATGGTATTGGATTCATCACAAAGGACTTTATAACAATGGTAAGGAAAAATGCTGGTTTAGTCATCTCTTATCCAGTAAACAAAGGATGAGAAAGGGCAACATTACAGACATCCATGCCTCATACTACTGTATTACACATTCATTATCATGAAAATGTCTTCTTTTCCATGTACTAATGCTTAGTATCTTGCACTGTGCATGCTGTAGTGTAAAAGGAGGCTCCACACCATTCTATATAATTTGCATGCTAATAGCACAGCTACTGTTTGTAGTTGAAAGCGATGACATTACGACTTTAAAGTAAAATTTAACAAATAAAAACCCAAAACAGTTTGCCGAGTATTTCCCTAAAGATGATAATGATATATGCAAACACTAATGCCCACTTTGCAGTTCAGCTCTGTATGGGCCACCTGGAAGTTAGGGAGAAACTACTATGAAATCATACCATACTATGAGTTCACAGACAACTACCTAGATCTGGAAACACAGAGCAAATAGTACATTAGCTCACTTGTAAACCACGCCTGAGAGGACAGCTGAATTACACCTAATGTAGCATCGCAGAAGCTCTGTATCCTTTTGCTGTTAAGAGGTTTCAGTCCTGCAGTGACAGTGAATGGACATGGAGCAGTTAGTATACATCTACTGGGACTTGCTCCCAAAGCACAGTGAAGCAAACAGCTTAGCTTAACTCCAATACCAGAAGCCTTAAGAATTACAGCCAGAATATATAGTCTTAAGAGACAGTATTATTTACAAATAATAAATGGAATTACAGCTAACATATCTTTATTTCCTGAAGCTAGGGTAGAATTACACAATCAATCCATCATCCAGCTTTAGTGTATGAAGTTAAGCTCAGAAAACATTTCATTTTGACATTCAGGATGGCAAAAACTTATCTATTACAAGAACTCACTTTCCCATCCAAATAATACATCTCTGCACAAAGAAAAAAGCCCAAACAAACAAAATAAAAACCCCTACAACTTGACAGTTGTTATAGCCACAGTTGAAAACAAGGCTAAACTTTTCTTTTAAACAGAGAGAAATCTGTTTTTTAAAAGAGAAAATAACATGGTTAAGTTTCTGAGCATTTTTTAAACAGGGAAGATTATCCTTGCAACATCTTGTCTTGGACATGTCCCAGCTGAACCCCCAGTGAGCTTAGTTCCAGACACAGCTCATGGACACAGCTGCTACTACAGCAAGGCTGTGGTCAGAAGAGAGCTCTGGGTATTGCAGAGCCCGTTTTCTTTTCCCCACTAAAAGTCAACCTCCTCTAGATGTGTACATGCACCATCTTCAAGGCTCAAGTTCCCTCAAGACCAGCCAGACTAGAAGTCCTATCAGTAAGCACTGAAGTTCTGAGACCTCTTCCGTCCTATGATGCTTACATCAGTGATATACATAACTATAGTCAACACTTTCCAAAGAAAAGCTTGCCTTTCCCTCAGCTGTTTACAATGCTGACAATTCTAACTTTTCACACTACAACTTCTTAACCGTGCAATAAAATCACAAATAGGGATTCCAGGCTGCTTTGCTATAGAAAACCCTGAATTGAAAAAGCTATGGTATATGCACTACTGAGGAAAGAACAAACCATAAAGCAAGTCTGGAAATGGCCTGCCCTGTGGCACATTTTTCCTGAATTTTCCTGGCTTGGCAAAGTAGGTTTTAGGTTTTCTGTTTGGTTGGCTGGTTGGTATGGGGAGTTTTTTGGTTTTGTTGGAGTTTGGGTGGGTTTTTTACTAATTGTCTCTTATCTTTTGGATTCCTTGCTAACCCTGAAGTCTGTCAACCTGATGCCTTATTCTGAGAGAAAGGGAGAAAGGAAAGCCTCTGAGCTTAAACACAGAGCCGCTCTTCATGGGTTTGCACAGCCCAGAAAACAGACAATTGCATTCAGACCTTCTTCAATAGCTCTGTTTTGGCTTTGGCTCAGTGAAAAAAACACCAAATGGCTGAGGCAGACAAGCAGAGTGCATTTCCCCTCTTCCATTACAAAATAAGACTGTAATCTTCAGAAAACATCAATCTGGTCTGAAGTACAGGTCACAGCACACCTCTCACAGCTTCTCTTCACATCTCAGTGGTTCTCCCCACAGAAAACAGATTTGTTCCTAATCTACACTAAAGCCAGTGGAAGATAGGCTGGCAGAGATGAAGTTTAAAGCAAAGGTATGACAGACCATTTGTTCTGAGCTGCTCCCATACTTGGGTATCTCACAGCCATGGCTTCACTCTGCTATAATCTCTCAGACGCTAAGTAATGCTCAAGCATTCCCATTTGAAAAGTCAGTTATGGATTACATTTCCCCAAGAACTAACAAAATAAAATACAAAAAAGAAATACAGCTTCTCTTGAAAACTTCCACACTTGAATGACAAATGTTTGCTGAACATCTGTAGTCAGCCTACAATGCCATGCAGAAATTTTGCCTTAATCAGTTCAGTGAGAATTTCATACAGTCACTGAAATGGAGCTGTTTATTATAAATCAAACTGGTTTGGGATTTTTCCAAACCACAACTGTTTTCTTCCTGCCTTTGTGTCTAATTCTTCCCTCCAGTGCTGCTGAAGAAGCACACAATTTCTTGTAGTGGCTCAAATACATATTTCTTGTCAAGTAAATCAGACAGCAGTACACGACTCGCAGGCACACATCTAAATTCCCCAATTCTTAATCCCTGACATGCCTCTGCCCTACACCAGGCTATAAACAAGTAACTAGAGACCAAGGAAACATCATTAGAACAGTACAGCCAAGGCCCATTGCAGTAATAGGCCTTATGTATGCAGAATAAAGCCTTCATTTATTTGTCCTAAAATTTGTACTGCAATTGTGCCAGTAATAGCCTGTATTATTGGTTCAAAGACTGAAAATTTGATTTAATCTGCTGAACAAGCTACAAAAGAATCATCTGTGCTTCACCTTAAAACGTCTTCCACCACAAAGTCTACATGGGTGACCAGCAAAAAAATAGGCAGTAAATTATTTTGTCCAGCTCCTAATATTTTGTCCTATTTTTTCCTTCAACAGCAACAATAAAGTATTACCTTTCAGGAGCTTGATTTATTTTATATGTTTTTGCCTGCTACTGATACACCCAGAATATCTCATTATTTTCGGCAAGAATGGAGCCAGACTGTCCTCAGTCAATGTAGAGTTATCGTTTCCCTGACATCTTTCCAAGTATTTACTCCTGTGGTTAAAAAACTCTCTAGACTCTGATCAGGAGCCTGAATAGGAAACCACAAATACACAAGAAAAAAAAAAAAAAAAAAGCAGTATTTGAAACTATTACCTGATTATCTCCAAACTGAAACCAAAACATCTACTTACTCCACAGCACTTATGTAAATCTGCACCCCTGCATATATAGCCTTTGGGAAACTCAAATGAGAGTGATAGGAGCAGAGGGAGCATCTCCAAAACAGAGCAGTAGGCTGGGAAACACACCTGGAAATAGAAGTGCCTCAGTGTTCACGCAAACAAACCCCAGCCAGCCTTGCAAAAGCAATTTAAGACAGCATTGCCACTGTTGCACCATCCCTCTAACGTCTGTTGCAGAAATCACAAACTAGTGTTGTGCCCATGCTTCCAGTCACTGTCCAGCATCAGGTGCTAAACAGGGCTGGAAACGCCAGGGTGAGCAAGGCAAATGTCAGGGAACAGAGACTTTTTGGAGGAAAGTTTTGCTGGCTTGTCATCAAGGTGATCATTTCCAAAAAAACCAGGGGCAGAGAGCTGAGGAGAGGGACCTGAACTGCCGTACCATACCAGTCACCATCAACAGAGCCTGCTCACCAGAGACTGCTAAAACAACGACTGTTAAGGGAGAAGGAAGGGGGGGCATTGGGAGTGGAACAGTATGAGAATTAGTAGAAGTCTAGGGAAGAGCACATGGGGGAAAGGAAAGAGGGCAAAACTGAAAATAAGAGAAGTAATTTAAGACTGCAAGGAGGAGCCTTCATCCCTTCAGTCCCAAAGCACAAAGGGAGACATCATCTGGGAAACAAACAAACCTCCAACAAACGGATCAAACCCCAGCAAACAAACAAAACCCATCACAACATACACACCACAAACTTACCCTGGATTTTGTTTTCAAACATTTTAGGTCACATTTATAAGCTCACTCAAATGCTCAGCAGTCAGAGCAGGACACAACACAATCTGGGAGGGGTGGGGGGACAAACGACTGAAAATAATTTCCAAGCAAGCTACGTGCTTTCCATCCCTTCTGCTTTAGAATACACACACAGAAGATACCACTCCGTTACAAATTAGAAACGTGACACAAGCAGACGGCATTTTCCACATCACCCAGACGCACAGTGCCACCACAAGCCCTTTTCTTTTGAATTATTGTAAATTAAATAAAGATTAGAGGGGTCCTTCAAACCTGAAGGCTTGCGAAAGTCTACAGGTGTCGGTCTCAAAGCCGCCTGTTAGCCAAGGCTGAACTGCAGGCGCTCGGGGCAGCGGCACCCCACACCGCGCTCGGGGCTCTCCGCTCCGCACAGCTGGGACCGCACACCCGCCCGCGGGCACTACCGCAGGGCAGCGCAGTTCCTCCCTCCCACCCTCCCCTCGCTCACCCTCCCCTCGCTCACGCTTCCCTCCGCAGCTTACCCGCACCGGGCACGTCCAGGTGCCATCCTCCAAAGCACCGCTTCGTCCCTGGCGAAAGCACCCAGGACCGCTCTCGCCCGCCGGGACGAGTCAGCGCTGAGAGGGAGCCAGGCGGACGGAGCTGGCGGCGGTGACGCCCGCCCTCTCCCTCCTACCTGACGAGCGGCGGCAGTGACTGAGCCGAACCGGACCCCGCCAAGCCAATGAATCAGCAGCAATCCCCAAGCCCCAGCCCGCCCGGGCCGGCTCGGCTCGGTACCGTGCGGGCAACGTGATGCTCCCGGGCCGATGGGCAGAGCGAGCGGCCCCGCGGGTGGCCGCAGGTGCGGGCAGGGCTCGGAGCCGTGGACGACTCCGCGGGCGTCCAGGGGAGGGGATGGGAGCCGGGAAGTGCGGTGCTCCTGACGGGGCTGAGCGTCAGCTGGAGTCACCGCCGTGTGTCACTTGCCTGGCCGGAGCGCACGGGTCTCGGGGGGATCACTTACTGGGGAGAGCGAGGAAAGCCGAGCAGTGAATCATGCCCCGCTGGGAGCGGACGGGAAGCGCGGCTGCACATGGGCAAGGTCCGCCGTGGGAAACCGCTGGGAGTAGGGGCCAGGGAGGGTGGTGAGAGGGGCTGTCTCAGCTGCTCGGAGGTGCAGGGCAGTGTGTTAAACCCACGGGGATTGTACGGCCTTTTGCCCCATTTCCATCCCTATGAACTGCAGCTTGTTAAAGAGACCTTTACACATAGGTGAAATCTGTACCTCACTCTCCTGCTTGTGGTTATTGAAGCATGGGAAATTACAGAAGCGTTGAGGGTTGGCGGGATACATGGAGGTTATTTCGGCCAGCTGAGCATGTTGCTCAGGACATGAGTTAGGCCTTCAGTTATGTCCACAAGCTCTCTGGTCAGCCTACCACAGTGTTTGATCACTCTCATTGCAAAAAAAACCCCATTTTTCTCACAGTTAATTAGAAGCTCCTGTTACTTCAGTCTGTGTTCATTGCCTCTTGTCCTGCCACTGGACGCCACATAGAAGAATCTCACTCCACTTTCTTTACTCTCACCATCATTTATTTACACACATTGATAAAAGCACCCTGAATCTTCTCTAGGCTAAGCAGCCACATCTCCTTTAGTCTCTTCTCATGCACCATGGATTCCAGGCCTTTTGCCATCTTCTTGGCTTTCAATCATCTTCACGGCAGTTAGGTACTGTAATTAATTATGTTACTCAATTTTGCAACCCAATATTAGGAAATGAGTCTCACACACCTATCCAGTGAAGTCACGGGCCTACTGCAATATCCACCCTCAAATGTTATACTGGATCATTGCTAGGGCTCTGGCACTTTACTTGTTACCATCAGCCTAGAATCCTAGAATGGTTTGGGTTGGAAGCGACCTTAACAATCACCTGGTTCCAACCTCCTTGCCACTGCCAGGGACACCTTCCACTAGACCAGGTTGCTCCAAACCCCATCCAACATGGCCTTGAACACTGCCAGGGATGGGGCAGCCACAGTTTCTGTGGACAACCTGTGCCAGTGCCTCAGCACCCTCTCAGGGAAGAATTTCTTTCTAATATCTAGTCTAAGTTCATATCCATTTGCCTTCTGCTCTCAAATGCATGTCTTATGCAAGTGAGGGCACCTCACTTGTTGGTTTTATACCTGTTTCTTTCCAGGCAGGACTGTGGTCTTGGACAGTGCTGTCTCTCTCCAGTAACAGTCATAAAAGCTATCAATGCTACCATGTGCCTGTGAAAAATTTACAACTGATGCTTATGCATTGTCAGGATTATGAATGGAAAAGTGAATAAGCACAATAACAAGTTGGGAACTTCCCATCTGCTAATTTCATTGCTGTCAAAAAGGCAGAATGACTCAGGCTTTTGCTCTTTTTATTTAAACTTAAAAAAAAAAAAAAAAATTAATAGCTAATTCCCTCTAAAGGAAATAAGCCTCATGTAGTCCATACCCCACATCTACCACATCTCCCATGCTTTGTCCTGTAAGGAAAGATTTTAGAGCTTTTGTATCAAACCACAACTAGATTAATGAAACAGCATTACAGCATTTTCTCATGATTCTTAATTTTGTTTCTAACACTTAGTGAATTGCAGAATTAATGACTATTCAGTAATAGCAACATAGCTGAGATTGCAGAGGAAGAAATGTTTTCTTTCCTGATGAGATGTGGAAGTGCAGGTGCACAAACTCCAAGTGTAGGTAAGGGTGCTGCTCAATCTTTTTTTCCATTCCTCTTGTTATTTCATTTTCTGTCTCTTCATGCACATCATTAGTGTCTCTTCCTCCTAACAGAGACAGCAGTGGGAATTTTTAAAAGGCAACAGAATCCAGCTGAGGGAAGAGGAGAGACAAGATGGACATTAGCATTATGGCTGACGAGAATGAGGATGGAGCTTCATCTGCAACAGCTGCCCCTTACAGCTCAGCAGCTGCAGCAGGCATCAGCCCAGGATTTAGTGACAGACACCCAGAGACCATATTTACAATTAAGGCCCAAATCCTGCAGAAATTCATTCTACCAGTCCTTCTGACTTGCCAGATCTTTAAATTAATATATAGTTAGTAGCTGTCTCGGGGTTAGCATCCACCTAGAAAGCAATAGCAGAGAAAAAAACAAACAACATCTTCCCTGCAGCTTAGTTAGAATCAACAAAAAAATATATGCTCAAAAAGGAACATAATTTGCAGTTCTTCCATATCTGTGGTAGTTTAAATGGAAGGCAACAGAGGGACTTTTCTGCACCACTTATGAAAAGTAGGACTATGCTACAAGAGTAAAGTTGTTTGGTTGAATTTGTATGTTAATAAAAATGGTATAAAGAAACAAATAAACTGCCTCATATTTACCATTTTTCTGTACTATGCTGCCAAAAAACCTCTCAGGATTGCAGATCTACAAACAGGCTGCCCTGGTTGGCTTCCCAGTGCTGCTGATTGATAGCCAAATACACTTACAAATTCAGGGTCTGAAGTTGATTTTCCTACAAACTTTGTCAAGTTCCTCTGTTCGTCATGTTTTGAAAGAAATAGTATTATAGGAAAAGCATATTTTAGGTACCTTACAGCATGAAACTAGATCAAAACCTGAAACTAAAACATCCATGAATGAAAGTTTTGACAGAAGCCACCCATACAGGTTAAATACAAATATACAGATAACAGAAATAAAAGGTGGGTGAGTAATAAGCTGGGTTCATGTCTTGTAGCCATATCACTTTCACAAGTGATAATTTTTAAGATGTAATTAATAGTAAGTTGAAGTTGCAGGAGAACTATGGGGAAACTCTATGTTGTGCAAGTGGAATAGCTTCTGAAATGTCCTCCTTCCCCCATTGGGGCATCTTTGAGTGCTCTTAAGCTCAACTACTGAAAAGGCTGTTTCATTTCCAGCTGGAGTTTGAAGCTCTTAGTAACATTTCTGCGTTAAAAAGCAGGTTGTTCCCTGGTATATTCTTATAGTAATTATGTAATTATAATTAGCCATCTTTGAATAAGGTTCATAGTCTTGAACACTGCAGCCCTTTTTGACTTTTAGTAACCATTTCAATTAATGAAGGTAGATCAGGCATTTTTCCAGCATCATCTCTCTACTGATCCTGAGTATTCCCCTTCTAAGTGAAGTGTAGAGCTGATACAACTCCTTAACAGTAGTTATGTCATATACTGACAGTTTTGACCTCAAAAAACCTCATCAGAATCACAAATTTCTACCACACTCTCCTTTTTTCTTTATGTATGACCTTTGGTCTCTGTTCCTCTCTCTAGAGAGTGAATGTTCTGAAGTCACTTTAAATATTAAAAACCAACCAAACAAAAATATCCAAGTAAGCTTATGCCGATGGAGGCTTGCTACTGATAGCTGTTTAAAATACGAACCAGCACTGATCCCATCTGATACATGCTTATTGACATTTTAATGTGATGAACACAGTGCAGATACTACATGTAACTTGCACAGTTATTCTTACAAGCCAAACTTATAGTCTAATTCAAAAACAGATTTATAATTGTTAGATATACCACAATTCCCTCAAAAACACTAAGTGATACTTGGGCTTTGAATAAACCCATGCCTCTTTCTACTGTCAGTGGATAAAACAAACAGCTCACTCTGACAGTGAGCAGATATCAGTAATTAGACTTTTGGTCAGTTCTCCCACCCCCCAACACTTTCAGTTATCTCAGTCAATTTTAACTTCTAAAGAGAAAGAATAATTTGCTCACAAGATTTGTAGACTGCTTTAATTTATTGGATTAATTCCAGGCTTTCTGCTCTTTTGCCCACCTGCGGCAAGATATCTAAGGGCTGCACCTATGCAGATCCTCTTATCTAGTTCTCTTGTTAATGCATTAGTACAGTATCCCTTTTTCTTGGTATTTTGATCACAGAATAAAATCTTTTTAGCTATCCTGTTTCACCATAATTTATGGAGTATCTTTTCTTGTTCCTGGAACAGCTCCTGCTTCCTGTGAGGAGTAGGGGTGACAAAACCCTCAAAGGTTTCTAGTTCATTCTTATATGAAAAGCAAGAAGAGAAGGACAGGCAGACTTCATTCCAATAAATTCTGGCTATTCTTTTCTAAATATTAGGTTGGATATGAGCATCTTTGGTCCAACAAAACTACTCATGAGTCACAGGCATGTGACATTCTATTTTACAGACTACAATTCTATCATACATTAGCAAAAATAATCTGCAGTGCCTGCCAAGCCCAGCATTAATAAGCAAAGCCACAGAAATGTGCTCTGTGTCACTGTAATTTGATAAACTGCAACATGTAGTTCAAAGCCTTTTCAGAAAGCCGTATTCACCTCCAATATTGGATAAGCCATGGCAACTGATGGAAATCACAAGTATGCCTAACTGCCTTAATCAATTGCTCTTCCAGGCTATGTATATTTTATTTTACAGACTGGGAAGCAAGTAAAACTTAATTTGCTTTTACTGCATGGATTTGGCTGTGCTACACAGAGGAGCAGTTCTGCAGTGGAAGCTGAGGCAGTTGTGTGAAAAGGAAGGGGGACCCTAAGTTGAATTCTGCTTCAGACATGAGGCTCACAGGTGCTCATAGACCATTGCACTGCAATTTAAGTGTCCCTGAAGTTGTCTGTAATGAACTGGCTGTTCTGAGGCTGTCAAAAAGCAAATCTTTCCACAGGAAGCATCCCAGACTTCCTAGCAAGGGCACCTGTTCCTGCAGCTCTTCTGTTCTCTTTACACTTCTTCTTCCCTAGGCAGGACTGACCTGCCTAGCATATTAATAGGCCTTGCAGATACTGACACAGGTGTTCAGATTGCCACAGTTTTTACTTCATTCGCTGCCCTGCTCAGTTCATGCTCTCCTTCTTGTGGCTCAGGTCATAGCTCAGATGGGCCTGAGATTGTCATAGCATGTCAGGTGATAGCTCGGAATGCTCCTGAAGGTGGTGCATTCTCTCCTGGCAGGTGATAAATGGGCATGAGCTCAGACAGGTGGAGACTTTAAAGGCAGGACATAAAAATAATTCCTTATTCCCTTAGACATGAGAGAGATGACGTTCAGATATTCATTCTCTGATCCTATACAAAGGCTGTCATCTTACATTCAACTATTAGAGAAAGTTTGTAAAGCTTCAGTTAAGCCTAGAATTTGTAGGTTTTTCCCTCTTGCTGGCTCCTCCGTACTAGAGGAGAGATCACATAACCCACAGCAGGTATCATTCTCTGCCAGAAATGTGTTTGCTCTTAGAAGATTCACAATCACTTGTTCACTATTGTGAAGATCTTGATCAAACAGGGCTGCATCTGTTGAGCAACAGTGTCATCGAACCACCACACAACTCACCATAAAACATTACTGCAATACTTTCTGTGAGGCAAGAGGCAATTTCTTGATGAGATTTTTTAGCAGGGCCCATTGTGATAGGATGAGGAGTGATGGCTTTAAACTAAAAGAGGGGAGATTCAGGCTGAGTGTGAGGAAGAAATTCCTTACAATGACAGTGGTAAAATATTGGCACAAGTTGCCCAGAGAGGTGGTGGATGTCCCTGAATACATTCAATTCCATGTTGGATGTGGTTCCGGGCAACCTGATCTAGTGGAAGATGTCCCTGCTCATTGCAGGGGTGTTGGACTACATGAACTTTGAACATCCCTTCCAACCTAAACTATTCTATGATTCTGATTCTATAAACCAGTAGGCAAACTAATACACACCCTGCCCTTCTTCTGTTCTGAAGGAGAACCTGCATCATCAAAGCTAAGCACAATTTGAATGAGATTTTAACTTGATTCATGTTAATCTATCAAATGGTTTGAAAGAAAAGGTGACTGATACTTGTAATGCAGAGATGGATACTAGAAAGACATAAGGCTGTAAGGTTGGCAGCTCCAAAGAAAAAGAGAATCAGTTTACCTCTTGCAGTCTGGGTCTGCAAGAGGGAGGTGGAGGCGGTATATAACCCACAACCAGCTTAGTTTTCAGTCTCTGCAGATATGAACTACACTTGGTTCTTCTGGTTAAGGTAAATACCTTGAGGGTCATGAGAGAGGTGAAAGCAGCACTTATCTGAAAATGCTGACAGTATGACAGTAAAGAGATGATTATTGTACAGGGGCAGTTTGGTTCCTTCAACATTCATAGACCAACACATCCAC
>JBCJKH010013099.1:0-24707 GCA_039877255.1 Loriculus beryllinus | reverse complement strand
TGAGTGAACGAGCTGCGTGGCTAGGTCTAAACCACGACAGTTCATTTTTGGCGCCCTATGTGGGGGCTCAAAGGGTTGAGGTAAGGACAGATCTGACCGGATTAATGGTCACTTGTCACAATGCTGATTTATTGGCTTTTAATATTGTTTCTCGTGACCTCACAGTTTCGGAATGTTGTATCTTACTTAGAGCCATTATTTGCTGTGTTAGTGTTTATCAAGTATGGAGCTTGGGCTAAGGTTCCTGTTTCATTGTACTTTATGGCAATGACTTGTAATATGGGGGGGCTCCAGCAACAGGGCAGGATGGACGTAGCCGTGGACTTGTACCCGGCCATCCTGCTGCTCTTCACTGTCCTGGCCCTCGTCCTGGCCTCCGTCTTTGTGAGGCTGCAGGGAGCCGAGGGGGGGCGGCCCCAGGAGCCAGCAAACCAAAGATTAATAAAATATCTACCCAGATTTTATGCTGAGTATATTCCCTCTGTAACTTCTTTTTTCTGAAATAAATATGTCTGAGTATAGTTTAAAATTAATACATTGGATGTGGGCAAGGAAGGAGAAGCAGCTGCAGTTGGGCAGGACAAGTCTGTATTCATAGAATCATGGAATCATAGAGTACCAGGTTGTAAGGAACCTCAAGATTCATCTGATCCAACCTATATTGCAAAGCATGACCTAGACGACCCAGCACCCTGTCCAGCCAGACCTTAAAAGTATCCAGTGTTGGGGAATCCACCACTTCCCTGGAGAGATCATTCTAATGGCTGAGTGTTCTCTTTGTGAAAAATTTTCCTCTTGTGTCCAGTTGGAATCTCCCCAGGAGTAAGTTGTGCCCATTACACGTTGTTTTTTCTGTGTGACTCCTTGTACAAAGGGAGTCCCCATTTTCTTTATAGTCCTTCTTTAGATATGGGAACATGGTGTTAAGGTCTCTTCCAAGCCTTCTTTTCTCTATGCTTAACAAACCCTATTGCCATGGCCTCTGTACATATTGTTCCCTATTTTGTGCCTGGTGTTTGTAATGGGAAAGTGCTAGTTGGCCTGCCACATAGCTGCACAGGGAGATGCTAGAAATCAGTGGTGTGGTCAGTCATATTGCCAGAGTACACGGCCGTGCTCTGTTCACTTCAATGGTAGAGGTTGACTGCAGTGTCCCAGGTTGCTGCTACTGCTACTGTAGACTGAAGGGCAGGCCCCAAAACTTGTCTTTTTCTTTGAGTTGCTGAAGCTGAACTTTGATTAGGAAGTTATTTGGCTCAGGCTAAGTTTAATTTAGATAATGGAAGTGATGCAGTACACTTGATATGTTTGGGTTAGGCCTGTGGATACAGAGATCAAACTCTGAATCCTGACCATCTGTTTTGTGAGGAATGACTGATGAAGGCAAAGTTTTAGGCAGTCTTCTCCTTACAACTGGGATTACAAAGTAAATAGCTGCAATTAAAGCCAAATATTACTGCATGAGGTGCAATCAGTTTGTGAGCATCTGCGACTGCTTACAGCAATGCAAGGCTATCTCTCCATCAGCTTTTTCAAAAGCCAGTGATGGTGACGAGTGTGGGTGCCTGAACAACCATAAGGTGTGTACTCTGTAGAGAACAGAGATACAGTAGCAGCAGATTTGTAAAAGTAATTTATTCTATCCCTAGCATTTTTTTTTTTTGCCTTGTATGCCTTCTGCTTCAGGCAAGCGTTAGTTGTTCAAGTGTTGAAGACTTTCACATACTGAAAAAACTGTAGAAGAGTGTCATTTGCTTATAATGCAATAGTAAATGTCTGCATTCGCTGGAAGGTGGTGTTTCATATAGTATTTTCATTTAGATTTTAAATAGTTCCTGTGAGATTCAGGAATGAAAGGAGAAGAAAACCCATGTTCAGAGATAGAAAAGTAGAGTCGCCTTAATGACCTAACCTAAGTCCCAATGTAGCTGGTTACTAATAAAATCTCAAACCAATCATTATTAAGAATTTGACAATATGCTGCAATTTCATCCAGTGATTATGAACTTTTATCAGATGGCTTGGAGTATCTTTATGCAAAGGATTATTTACTGTTGGTTTTGTTTTTTTTTTTTTTAAAAGGTAACATTTAATGAAAAATATTATTGCAATATATCGCTGAATATGAAATGCTGACTGCTCTATATTAACTTTTTTCCATCTTAGTCATACACTGTAGCAAAATTTGTTTCTGCAAAGTTACAAATCCCTAATATATGAAAAGAGCTTTCCAGTTACATTAAAAAAAAAAAAAAAAAGAAGAAAGAAAAGCCTCCTCAGTTATTAAAAGGCAACTCCTTTTGTTTTGGTTACCTTTCAACTTAAAAAAATACAGGAATTGTAAAGTTTTAGGAGATTTTTTTTCGTTATTGATTTTTTTTTATCCTTCTCACAAAACAAAATATATGCAGGATTTAATTAAAAAATCTAGAGCTATGAAAGCACAACACATGTTTTACAACACCATGTATCCTTAGGGTGTTTCTTTCAGATATTACAGATCACTGACAGCTTGAAAAATGCCCTCCATTTCACCTTCGTACCCATGATATATAATGGGTGGTAGAGAATATTGCTCTCTTGTGCTATTTTATAACGTCGTATAATAGTAAAATGGGAATGAAAGCAAAAAAATTATTACTACTGTAATCACCTCTAGCTTATTGGTTTGAGTTAAAACATTAAAGGAAACTAGCTAAAGGATTTTTTCAAATGTTTACTGCCTGTTTAAGTATCTTTCCTATCATGCAAGTGGAACTTTTATAAAGAAGTTCTTGATTAAACTATGAAAAGAAACCTGTGATTGTTCCTCTTCGCTTCAATGCACATTTGTTTTCTTTAACGTATTTGTGAAAGTTTTCCTTGCAAATTCCAGCATCTGCAGCAGAGTTGCAATGTGTAATGTTAAGTATGATACAGTTCTGCATTCAGCATCCATTAAATTTGTCATTTGCTTCTGGGAAATGTTGGAATGCTCCTGGAAACTGAGTTCTAATTGCTCTGTGCCAGAAACTTTGTTTAAGCGTAGTACCCAACTCACCATGGACAAGACCTTTGGCGTTCATTATATCATGGAAGTTTCATTTTAAAAGTTTGTGCTTGGCAGATAGGCAGTGTGTTGCTGATTACCTTTCCTTATGTAATCAAGGGAAAGTAAAGTGGGGATTAATTTAATGTGGTCTGTTTGTTTAGCACAAGATCACTGCCTGCTTATTTTTAGTCAAACTTTCCTTTCGCTTTAAAACCATTCTCCCAGTGCTAATTTAACAATGTATTACTGTTTCCTTTTTACTTGGAACAACTGAAAAACACCTTACCCGAAGAGCAGTTTGTCTTTACAACCACTAGAGGTCACATGTAGGAGTTAGGAATAATTCACTAGCTGAATTGTGTCCAAGTGCAGACTTCCACAGAAATATTTCAAAACCTTGTAGAATTGGAGATGTGCATATTCTGCACAATAGTTTTATCTGTTACATAAAGTGGGAAAATTTTTTCCTTGAACACTTCTCCTTCCTCCACTTTTAAATAATCTAGGAGAATGTTGGTGATAAATGTGACAAATAAATGACATTTTCAAAAGTATGCTTAGATTATATCAATTCTATTTCAGTAAATCCACTTCTGTAATGATTTTGTATAAGAAACTTTAGGATTGTGCATACCCAGATGACAAATATGCAGCAATATTGCATGATGAGTGCAGATGAGAAAGCCATGTGTACCCTGGGTAAACAATGTTTAAGCATTGCAGTGTCTGTTTTATGGAGCAAATCTGTTAAATTCTGTGTTTCAAAGTCAGAAGGTGGACCAACAAAGCAAAATAACTAAGTATACTAGGAGGGATGATTCTAATAAGGTAGTTATTAAATCTGTGTTTAAATTCTTAGGGGATTATTTTGCACTTGATTGAAGTGTGTCTTGTTGCTCATTCAGACATCAAATTTTATTTTTATTTTTATTCCTTCCTTCTCCTTACCGTTGTCTAGGTAATTGATATAGGTTCTGGAAAAGGCTACCTGAGCTCATTTTTGTCCATGCAATATAACTTAAAAGTTTATGGAATTGACTCCTCAAACATCAACACTAATGGTGCTCATGAGAGGAACAGAAAATTGAAGAAACACTGGAGAACATATCAGAGTCGAGGGGAAGCAAACCTCAAAAGCCAGAGCTTGGAAAAGGCAAATGACAGGCCAGTGGAAAGTGAAATTAAATGTAAAGCAATCAATGAAAAGCCCTTAAATAATGACAGCAGCCTTCAAAGTCAGGACCAAATGGCTATCCAAGATTTAGTTCCTTCCTGTGGTTTCACAGGAATAGCTACATGTGAAATGAGCAAACAAACTGAAGCTGATTTGGTGGCTTGGACACAATCTGATGAGAACAGACTTTCTGAAGAGGTTCTTGATATTCTAAACATTCTGCCTGCTGATGCTGTAGAAGTTTCTTCCTCTGAATGTAGCTGTGGGGAACTCTGTGAAGAGGAAAAGGCGACAAGAAAAATGGCTTCTCTCAAGGCTAAAGTGAGCAAGTCAAGTGAATCAAACCTATATTTTCCACTGACTTCTTGCATCACTGCAGAAACAGAACTCAGTGACATCATCACAGATCTGGAGGTTATTTTACTCACGTTTGAATTACATTGTCTGTTGTCTTTATATTGCCATTTTCATATCTACAGAATGTTTCCTGTGTACATGGAATACTATTACTGGTGTAAATTAATATTTTGCCCTAATAATGTTTTTCAGCCAGTTGGCAGAAGTATGTCTAGCACATAGAGATTTTTTAATATATGTTAGGATTATTTTGAATATGTAAAGTAGCCTTTAGAATTTGTGGGGTAAATAATAATCAGTTGTCAACAGTGTGTATATATATATATTAGCACATTCATGTATTTTACAATTGTGCTTATATATAGCATCTAATTATTACGAAAAAAGTTCTATTTACAAGGTAGATGGATATATGAAGCACTGAAATTTCTTATCTTTTAAGTTTTATATTTTTGTAATTTCAGTTAAACTTTGAAGGCATAGGAGAATTTATTGTGTATAGTATTCAACATAAAGAGTTTGAAAATAGCTCTGTTTAGAAATAGTGTTTTGGGGTTTTTTTTGACTTTTCAGAATCACTGTAAATTCATTTAGTAATATACTAGCTGGCAGGGATTGCAGCTACAGAAATAAGCACAAAGCTCAGCTGCTCAAAGACAGTGACACAAGTCTAGAAGCTGTATGGCTGTTTAGTTCCTGTGCCTGAGCTAACACATATTGATGGGGTAGATACAGTCAGTCTTTTATGGAAAGACAAAAACCTGTCTGTGGTCAGTGGTAACTGAACAGTTATATTCAGGGGTGTAATTAATCTCTGTTTCAAGACTATAGGTTCATGCTGATGGTCCTATAACTGGAGCTAAGAAGTTCTATTGATTATCTGAGAATGTGTGGAGCAAGTTCTTGTCTGTCTGCAAAAGCCACCCTGAGCAGCAGGGTTTGTGGGTGAAACATATGCATTTGCACTTTCACAGTTGCATTTTGTATACTCTGAGTATGTAATTTGTCTAATGTAGAAGATATCACTGCCTTTATTGAAAAAAAATACTGTCAGAAAAAGCAAAAGCTTCATTGTGTTAAAAAATAGTAATATCCATACCACATACGCACATTATGTGCGACAAAGGTGTGTAGTTAAAACCCTTTATAATGTGCAGTAATTTTCATGTTTTAAAATATTTTCAGAATTTTTAGAAATTGAATTTTTTAGAAATGGTTTTGCAAATGTTTTCAATTTATATTTCAATTAATATTTTCAACCATATGTTGATGGGTTTTTTTTCTCAAGTTTTCCTAAGCTAAGGACAGATGAAGAATGGGTAAAATTAGTAATTACTGATTTATGCCATAAGTTCTGAAATAAATCTGCAGATAAAATATTGGCATAGGAATGCATATTTGTATATAGCCCAGGACTAATATTAAGATACCGAATTTTGCTACCTATAAGCCAATGATCCAGAAAGTACTTGCAGTTATACCCAGGCAACCTCACTGAAGTCAGTAATGGTCTCAAAGTGTACCTGACACAGTCAGGCTGACCTCTGATTGTTCAGAAGTTTTGAGCACTGTAGTGCTTCCTCTGTGTTGCATGCAGTAGCCATCTTCCACTAGCTTTCTCCTAAAAGAATCTCTCTTAACTTTTCCTGGCCTGGAATTTAAATGCTGCCCTTGCAAGTGCACATCTTCCCTTAGCTTCCAAACTTTAGAGTTGAAAAAAGATTTGTGGAATGGTGAGTTGAAGCTGACAGGGAAAATAATCTTTAAAAACTAAAATGCACTGAAACTGAACTTTTGCTGCCTAAAAATGTTGTACAAAGTGAGGACAAGCACAAAGAAGCAGAACAAAAGGTGTGAATGGGGATAGAAGAATTGAAAAAACAAAGGAAAAGGGAGGTTTTACTGTTTCATACATGCACCTTCTGTATAATACAGATGGGTGAATAAATCAGACACAGAGCAGCAAAAATCAATGTGCATATAAATTCAGAATTATTATAGACAGGTATCCCAGTTGAATTTCTCTGGGCTAACTTGTTGATAAACTTGTTAATAAATAAGGCTGAAATTCAAAGCAATGCCATGTCACTTTCATTAGACTCTAATAGATTCAAGCTAATAATGCCAAAAGGGAAATATCTTGATAAGAAGGGTAAGAAGAGGGATAATTTACATGGAGAAATAGAAGGAAAAGGGAAATTGAGAAAAAAAGGAAAGCAGGCAATAGAATATAGAGCATCTGAAGCTTAAGTTCTGTGTGTTATAAAAGAAAATGCTCATTTGTTGTTGAATAGTAATAGGCATATTGCAAAACTGGGGCAAAACTACAGTTTTGGAAATAAACAAAGCCTGCTTTTCATAGTATGTCTATATTTAGGAAGTGGTTTTTATTTCAGCAGCTTGAAGTAGTAGAAATGCCGTAGATAGGTCCAGCCAGATTTATAGCAGTAAATCCCAAGTAAGAAAAGGAAATAGCAGTAGTATTAGCAACAATGACAGAAAAGCTAGGAAGGACAAGAGGAATGGCCTGTGTCCAGTCAACTCATAGATGTTCCCTTCCATGCAAGTAAACCACCTACTATTTATCATCTTGAACTTCTGCTTCCTCATGACTGATGAAGGTAGAGTGTGTAGATGGGTAGTTCTTTACCTGAACAAAGAACTGAGCAGTCTTTCTACCCGCAGAGGCAATGCACTATGTTTTCTTAGCACTGAAGAGCTATTATACATTGAAAAATTCTAGAACAGAACAGTAGGAGTCCCCATGGAGTTGCGTATTTAAACCATACAGCTCAATAACCATTTGCAATATAATTGAGTTTTGAAATTTGTTGTTATTCGTGCTCTTTCAGTTGAAGAGGGAGATGCTTTATTGCTGCTTTGTTTTTTTTTTTTTTTTTGTTTTTGTTCTTAGGACTGTATGATGGTGGGTCTACATACATGTGGTGATCTTGCTGCAAATACATTAAGAATTTTCACTGCCAAGCCTGAAATCAAAGCAGTTTGCAGTGTAGGTTGCTGCTACCATCTGTTGTCAGAACAGTTTGAAAACCAAGAAGGTAATTCTTGAGCTTAACTTGTGGCTGCCAGTTAATATGTTGAGAGTATTGTAACTTCTAATTAATAACCTCTTTGTGTTTGTTCCTTTCTGGTGGCTTATTTAGTACAGGTTTGAATTACATTATGTGGGTCATTCACTCCCAGATGCTCCGTAGCTTTTCTGTTATGCCAGTATTCCTAATAGTCTTACTGAAATTAGGAGCATTAATATAGAATGTTTTTTATGTAGTTATGAATACAGCTGGTTTTAGTCTATTGCTTAACTTGTAAAATGTAGAGGCTTTTTTTAGTCCAATATGTTTTCATCCATTTGAAATATTTTGAACCAGATTTTGCTGTTGGCTGTCTGCATGCAACATCCATTTATGTTGAGTTGTACATATACAACTGTGAGCAAAATTAATGCTGCTCTTTAACAGCTGCTCAGGCAGCTAAGACACAGGACCAATCTGACCATGACACATGCTAGATCTTGCTTGCTTTAATGATCTTTTCGTGTTTTTTCTATCTGGCTTTGCAACAATTTTAAGAGTTTTTGCAATGTATTAGTTTCAGTTACTTCACAGTGCTTCTCATCCCAAAACCAAAGAAAAAGAAAATATAATTGAAATTTCTAAGTTACAGAAATGTAATTAGTAAAAAAAATTACAATTCCTTTTAGATAAGAGTTTTAAAAAATGATTAACTTTTCGGGTACTTGTCATTTAGTATGTGTGTCTGGAAAATTTGGCTGTTTCTTATTATTGCAAAGAGGACACAATTTTCTGTTTGTAGCCGTAGATTACTTTTTCCAGACCAGTGCATAAGGCTTTACTAAACTATTGTTACTCAGACACTACCAAAGGATCAGATGTGATAACCTGTTCCAAGTTCAAGCAAACAGATGTACGTATATGGTGGTAAGAGATACTGCAGTTTCACAGCGGATGGAAATGAAGACAAATTGCATGTTGGAATTTCTAGCTATTTGATTTTTCTTAGCTTGAATGATAAAATCATTCTCTATGAAGAACCTTTAGACAGAAAAAAAAAAAGAAAATGTAGTATTCTTTTTTTTAGGGGAGAACACATAAGTAGTTCCAGTGATGCTAAAAAAAAATTGGTTGATTTTTTTTTTTACTATTACTATGAAGGTACATATTCTAAAATCTATAATGCTGTTATATTCTCCTGAAGAGTCATGTACTATATGTTTTTTTCATAAATGTATGGTGGAGGGGTAAGAGCACAAGGACCAAATGTATCTTAAAAGCTAATACTTTGTGAAAGAGAAAATGGGGAAGAATTAAGACTAGAGCTTGTATCTACGCCTACTATGCATGGATTTCAAATTGACAAAGCATTGTAGAGGATGCTAGAGGACTCTGCAACTAATCAGATGGTACAGATCCAACAACTCACTTGTAAAAGAAGTAAACTAATTCATCTTCTAGCTGTCTGAGTCAAGAGAATTTTGGTACTGCTTCCAAAGTAGAGCAAATGACAGAATCAGGTTTGAATAATTTAACTTGGAAGTGGCTTCTGGCGGTCAGCTGCTCCAGATCACAGTGCAAGACAGTGCCAACTTAAATCGAGTTGTTCAGGGCCTTGTCTAGTCATGTTTTGAATACCTCCAAGGACAGTGGTTCAGCAGCTCATTACAATGTTTGCTATCACCATTAAGTTTTTTCTCTCCTATCTACTCACAGTTTTCAGCTCTCATGCATTACCTATTGTATTTTCATTGTGCACCTTCAAGAATAGTCAGCCTTAATCTTTTCTGTTCCCTTCCCTTTAGGTAGTCGAAGACAGCAGTTAGATATCTACTTGACCTTCTCTGCAAGCTTGTAGTCATCTTGCTACCAGTGTACTCCAGTAAGTCAGTATGGTGTGCTGGGGAGCCCAAAGAAGCACTCTAGATATGCTCACAAGTGCTAAAAAGGGGAAATAATCACATCCCTTAACTTGCAGACTTCATTGTTAAACTTCAGAGTCCTGTCAATTTTCTACTCATCTTAGAGTCTACCAGAGTCATATCTTTCCAATCTGTCTATAAAGATCCTAAGGTAACCTTGCTGGAAGCCTCACTAAAATCAAGGCTGTCTCTTAGTTCATGGAGACAGTTACTGCATAACAGAAGGCAATAAAGTTTGTCAGTGCTTGGTAGATTCCTGACAGTTATTCTCCTTCTTGTTCATTATGGGCCTGGGCATGGTTTCCAGGAAAATTTATTCCATAGCTGATTGAGAACTGAGGTTAAAGTGAAGATGGGTGTGGTGTTTGCCTTTTTCCTGTCACCAGGAACTGCCCCTGATGGATGTGACTTTTCAAAAATGATAGCGCGTGGCCTTTGTGTGACACCAGTCAGTTGCCTCAACTTCCTGAAATGCATCCCATCTGGTGACATGCACTTGTATTTCCAGTTTCCTTTTGTTGTCCCTGAGACAATATAATCTCTACTGTAGGTAGTCCTTCACTTGTCCAGGCTCTGACACTAAGCTCAGGCAAGCTACTGGCTAACTTAGACAAAAAAACAGATTGAAGAGACATGTAGAAGACCTACATGGAGAGAGTAGTTTCAGTATTAGGAAGCAAACTTAGAGCTAGATCTCTGCGGCAATGGATGAAAGTTCTTCCTAAGAAGCTGAGAGAACTGGGGAGAATTTGCTGCAACACAGGAAATCACTTATTTGTTTGAAAGCAGTCCAAGCAAGGACACAGTGGGAAGTTCTCTTATAAAGCATTTTATACTTATTTTATCTTGACTTTGCAGCTTTGAGACTTTGAAGGGTTTTTTTAAATGTTTTTTTATAAATGCCATTGCTTTATTTTACTTTTTTTTTTTTTTTCCCTGTTTAAAAGCTTTGTTATTTTCTCGAGGTTTGTTCCCATAAGGACAAAGTGGAAGGAAGTCCACCTCAAAACTCCCCCAGAGTAGCACATTTTCCATCTTTGCTGCTTCTTTAATGTAAAAGTAGCTGGTTGTCCTCATAAGTCTGGTTGAGGCAGCTGTGCCAGCTCACAAGCTGCTGTGGACTGATGGTTGCCATAACTTGAGATGGCTGGGCTGTATGTTGTTTGGCAGTTAAGTTCTATGTAGTACTAAGATCAGTCTTCTTTGAGGCCAGTGAAAAATTGCTTTTTCACTTCATATTAACTGGAATTAACTGATATTCATGGGAAGAAATTTCACCTGTTTTGATGCCTAACATAATCTTTATAAGTCTGAGGTGCTGAGTTGACAAAATTGGGTTTCTTGTTTCGGAGGAGTTGACTACAGGGAATAATGCCTTACCTTTCTTATATATTCTGAAAATAGTAAGGATATTGCAAAACTGCCTGATTCAGTTTACCATTGGACCCACTATGAATACTCTGGGAGCATTTCTGATGAAAGTAGTTCCCAGTAGTCAAAGTCTGGAATATTGCAGTTGTTATACAGTGTCCATCTATGTGTTTCTAAGTAAGCTAAATTCATCAAGAAATGAATTTGTAATGAGACTGCATTTCAAATTATGCTGGGGATAATTTTAAATTCTTTAAGATCATGAAAGCCTTTGTTTTGGTTTATTAGTAACTGCAACAACTAAGAGGTGCTGTGTAATTCCAATTCAGTATTAAAAAGCTGAAGCCAGTGACTTTAAACACTTGTCTTTAAATTTCCCTGCCGTTATAAGCTGTATCAAATACTAAATTTCAGTTAATAAGGACTATTATGACAGCTCTTGGAAAATTCTAAGTAGTTTTTCTTTGGCTTTCTCTAAAGAGAATTGGCTGTTTATACAGAGATTCTTCTATGGATAAAATGCACTTGGCCATTACTATAATTGATTCCTTTGGGCTTTTTCTTCACTGTTACTGCATCGGATAGTCAGTTACATCAACGTAGTAATGATTTTACTATTGGAGACTTTTTACATCAACCTATTTACATAGTGAACCATTATGGCAATTTTTCTGGAAACAATCCATTTGCTAGTGAATTTTAAGTTAAAACAAACTCTATGCCTCTGTTCAGGAGCTATTGTTAGGATTTTTGAGGGCTGTTTTATCTTACAGTTGGGTAATACATTTCTGGGGCAGTGTACCAGCTGGACTATAATTATCCCTTAACAGACAGTAACTGCAGATTTAAGATATTTTCAAAAAGACTTGACTTTCTTTAGAAAGGAATTGATTTGTTTCAGTATTCTAATTCTCTTTTTTCTATCCTCCGAACCACTAAACCCATCAGTACCAGTATAGAAACTAGTGAAATTTTTCAATATTGTATCCTCTGTTTTGAGGAAAAAACACATGAGCATTACTATTGCTAAGGAGCTACTTATTTATAAGTATTTCATAATTTGAAATAAGACATCAGTGTAGTTGTGTAGGTAGCTTCAATGATAGCTGTCTGATAGAAACCTTTTTTTGAGGTTAGCATGAGTACTGCAAATCAGGAACTCCAGCTTTTGTAAGAATTTCCAGGATTAGGTCACTATCCTAGGAAGAAGAAGATACATGCTGGGCAACAAAGGTCTAGAGCTGTCCTGGAAGCTGTGGAGAATACCTTCTCAATAAGGCACTTTGCAACAAGTCAGCAAACCTTTCGCAGAAGAGTAAGAACCTCGGTCTCTCAAGTTACATAAACTTTTACTACATTTGTTAATCTCTAATTTTTAAAAGCTAGTGAGCATAATTAGGAGAACCAGAAAGGATGCACAGGATGCAAAGGATGTAAAAATTCACATATAGAATTTTAGCAGATTTGTGGAAACTGAAGAGGACTTGAATAAGGCGCATTCGGCAGACAAAAACTTCAAAACTAAATTTCCTAACGGATTCCTTAAAAAAACATAATGGCTGCATATCACTCCATTCCACTGAACTATGGAAAGAATGGTCACTGATTTAGAGGCATTAGAGGACAGATGATTTATGTGTTGCCTAGGTATATTTTAGAAGATATTCCACAGCCAGTGTCTTAGAATAGCTATCACTGATACCATGGCAACACAGGAAAACACTTAGAAGCAAAAGATCAAAATGCTTGATTTCCTTTCCAAGGCATCTGTAGATATTGCGGCACAGGGCACATTTCATGAATTTGTGACAGAGCTAAAAAGTCACTAAAACCCAGATGGTCTCTATCAAAATGGGATGCTGGGGAAGGACTGTTCATTAGGAACTGTAGTAACAGGATAAGGGGTAATTTTTCCCAAATTGAATAACTTTCAGCTACATTGAATTTTGTATGCCATTTCATGTCTAATTTTTACTAGAAATTGCTCTATTTTTTTATTACCCTTAGGATCATCATAAAACTTTGTCGTACTCTTCATTAACTGTCTCAGATTATTTGTGAATTTGATAAGAACCTGTTCTAGCAGAAGTCTCCTTAGGCCTCTTCTGGTGACTTCTGTCCTCTGTGAAAAAATGATACCTTATTCCCATCCATTGTTTCTGTCAATTACTTACCCATAGAAATACTTTATCTTGTTCTGTGCTTTGATAGTTTCTCTAATGGTCTTGTTGAATGCCATTTGGAAGCCTATTCTATCTTTCTTGTCTAAGTGTTACTTGAAGCCTTAGAAGAAAAAATTGCAATATATTTGTGAGATATGACTTCTTAAGAAAATCACATTGACTCTTTCCAAATATTTTATAGTTCCTCAGATACCCAATGACTGTATTCTTTAAAATACTTGCTTTCCATAAAAATGTGAAGTTTCCTGTTTGGGAACTCCCTGGACCTTCCCTTGAGCTCTTCATAAGAGTTAAAATTACATTGCCTGTTTTCAGATCTCTAGAATCAGAGACTTTTAATCAAGAAGTTGCATACTGCAAATTGACAGTTTCAACTTGGTTTTTGGTTTTGTATTAATGCTTTATGGTCTTGGCAATTTTTTGCTGTTTATGACTTATGTTTTTCTCTAATTTCTAGACATCCTTTAGATATTACCCTTTTAGATATTTCATCTGATGAGTCCCTTCTCTGAAGCAGAACTGTGGGTTCTTTATAGTTTTATCAAAATTGTAGTCCTATAATTACTATAATTTTCTATTTATAAGAAATTCTGTAGACAGAGACTTGCAAAAGGTTGAAGAGTTTTGAGATTAAAATTAAAGAGATATTGAAGTCCCTAAAAATTATTATCAAAGAACATACAGAATTATGTTTTACTTTTATAACTATTGAAAGAAAAATGTTTTTGCTTCCTTGTTCCAGTTACACCACTGACATATGACAGTTATTTGTTAATAACTTTTTTTTCTTCTGTCACTGTGCAGACTACAGTTAAATAGCTTGTGCTCTCTCGAGGAGATCCAGAATAATACTCTAACAATTTCATACTCTGAAATGGAGTCAGAATATTTACAACATAATAAAAATTATATAGTTGAGAAGGGAAAAAAATTCACATTTTTTATAATGACTGTTATTGAGATCAAATGCAAAAAGACTAATTTTACTGAGAAGATAAGAATTACTAAGCTATAAATCCTTGGTAAGCAAGATTAATCTCCTGTTGGGATGGTAGTATTTATAAAACTGTTGAGGCACGGTGTCGCTGTATATTTTCTGCTGGTCTGAATAGGGTAATTCTTTTCCTAACTTCTGTAAGAATAATCTGCATAGTGACAGCCTTTGTATGTCAAGAGCGAAGAGTTTATGGTATGTTAACTAATGCCTGTTTGTCCAGCACTTATTAAGAACTGTGACAAGAATTCTCTGGGAACATAATATGAAAGTGATGAACTACACATGTGCAATATACCATTTATTCCAGTAACATCTGCAGGAATGTAAAAATACTCTTCTGAAAAAATAACATACCAAATAATTGTCTATTTACCTTTTTTCAAAAAGAAAAAAAATGTCTTCAACATAAAAATCTTTTATGTTTTGCGGTTTATACCAAACTTGGCAAATAAACGCATTGTCTATTTGAGAAGGGAGAGAAGCAGAAAAGATCTTCCAAACTGAAATGAAACAGGAAAAGCGTTCTTTTAAAAGCAAATGCGATTTTCAAATACAGAACTTCAGAAAACTTTCTTCCATCTTGAAATACAGTTTCTATGAAGTGATTTAAGGTATCTTCCACAGTTTTACTGACAATGATTGATTTTTATAAGTCTCAGGATATTTCGTTTTTATACATCTTTGTAGCATAATGTCAAAGTAAATATACAGTTGTACATGTTCTAATCCTTCAGTCTACAGCATAGGCTACATAATTTGTGGTATTTGAATGACTTCAGCAGTTCTTTCTAAACATAATATTCCACACGGACTATTGCAATTTCAAGGCCATTGTGAGAAAAATCTAATATACAATGTGACCTTTGAGTGTTAATACAATGTGGATGTTACAGGTTTTGTCATGCAGAAGTCTTCTGATGTATTATGGTAACAATAGTATAAACACTCCTACAGTTCTCGCATAGGCCTGTCTCATGTTTGTTACAGAAGACCAATTTCCACTAAGATAATACACAAATTTACCACTAATGACAACTGAGATGAGGAGAATTAGAAGTAGGAGGTATACAGTTCTGTTAGTGTTACTGGCTACATTAAAAGATATGTAAGGATAACTTCATATTGTGCCTGTGCATATATTATACTTCTTTCTCCTACTTTGCAAAGGGGATTCTTCTGATTTAGCATGCAAATTCTTTTACTTTTTTAAATGTGTGTCACGCCTTGCTAACTGAGTGCTATGAGAGGTGTTCCGTAGTATGAGAAGGTGATAATTGGCTTCAGTGGGAGTTTCTTCCAAGTGAAAGAGGTAGACAAGTCTAGTGTATAAACCAGCCTTAGTCAGTGTTGAGATTCATCTTCTTTTTGCTTGGAGTTTATTAAAAGCAACTGCAGAAAATTTCATTGTCCAGTCTAAGAAACTAGATTTTTATACATAAGAAAATTGTGAAAATTGTTGGAACACAGTAGAAAGAGTTTATATAAAAATACTCTTCCTTTAGCTTACACATTTATAGGGCAGTTTATGGATTTTTGTATCCCATGATTCCATTTTATTTTTATACTAAAGAGAGTTTGTACATTTGCCATATTTACTAATAAAAATTAGATTTTTTTCCAGATAATTTAACTTGATAATTAGAGGTCATTTTCCTTTCCAATTAATACAGTTATATTTTAAAAAAGTAACATTTTTAATATTATGGTTACAATTTTGAGTACCAGAATATAATATGCTTTTTACTAGTAAATATTTTAATTTGTGCATATAGAAAATGACTACTGTCTCTTGAATCATTATATAAATGGAAATGGCATAACATTTGATTATATATATATATATGTATATGTATATGTGTATTTATGTCCAAATCAATGGCTGTATTTACTTCTTATTCACTGGGTGTTTGTGTTGAAGTGTCATGTTTCTGTTGTTGATTTTTAATATGACTAGTGCTAAGCTCCTAGAATTAAGGAACTGGTCTGAAAAGCAATATTTTAATACAATTTTAGCAAAGAATATATTTTCATTTCCTTTCACAGCTAATTACCTCAACTTTTATGCCAGTTGCTGGGGTTTTCAGTAGAACTAGAATGAACTTTGTTTTATTCTGGGAGACCAGGCTTCTTCTTCACTGAGCTACTTCTGAGCCTGAGCTTCTTGTCTCGTCTTCACTCTGCTCTTCTGATTTGTCTAGGTTGTTGTAGGTCCTTCTAGGCCTTCCAAGTGGTAATCAGTCTAGAAGAATGGGAGTCCCTGCCTTCCTTACTGTGACCCTATCGAAATGCCAGTATTGACATAAAATTCTCAGAAACCATTTCTTCATCCTTCTCTTGCTGTTTCCCTTCAAAGTTTTCTTTTAGCTTTCAGTAATTTTTCTATTATTAATCAGATGTTATAGTGCTCAAAGCAACAGATACAAAATTCTTTTCCTTAGTCTTATGAATAGCGGCTGAAGGAACTGGAGTTGCTTAGTTTAGAGAAGAAAAGGCTCAGGGGGGACCTTATCACTCTCTACAACTACCTGAAAGGAGGATGTAGTGAACTGGGGGTCAGTCTCTTCTCCTAGGTAGCAGGTGATAGGACAAGAGGAAATTGCCTCAGTCTGTGCCAGGGGAGGCTTAGATTGGATATTAGGAAGAAAATATTCACCAAAAGGGTTGACAAGCATTGGAACAGGCTGCTCAAGGAAGCGGTAGAATCACCATCCCTGGATGCATTTGAAAGATGTGTAGGCGTGGTGCTTAGGACCATGGTTTAATGGCAGACTTGGCAGTGCTAATGGCTCATCTTGATTGTAAAGGTGTTTTCCCACCTAAATAATTCTATGATTCTATGATGAAACTGAGATCAAAAAATTGAAGGGAAGAAGGGAAATGAATTTACATTGCCACTTACAGTTCTCAAATGTGCCCTGCTGCTTCCTCTCCCCTCCCCTCCCCTCCCCCACCCCCCTTTTTTTAAAAAAATTACTTTTACACTTCCAGGGATGTTTACTATCTTCCTTGGAGGAAGGAATACAGTAATTAGACAGGAGATACTCTCAAGGATTTTTGCGATCACAGCTTTTTATATGAGTTTTAAGATGCAGTTTGGCATTCACTCTTTAAGATATATTGTCTAAGAACTTCAAATGCAGAAATAGGAATGGTGGGACAGAGAATAATAAGGAACAAGGGGAAAGAAAATTATTTAGTTCTGTCTATTACAGCTTTTTCTTTTACCTGACCATCAACATGTCAGAAACTACCCAAGCAAGGATATGATTCCTATGGTTGTTATCTCTCAGGTATTGCTCTTTGAATTAAATAGCTGAAGAGAAGATCCTAGTGCCAGTCTTGAGGATTCAGCTATACATGTTGTAGGTGCCATGTCATGTTACCTTCATCTGCTTGTCTTTGATGAGAATCCCAAAGCATTGTTGGCCAAGAAGTGTGTGATTAATACAAAGATTTTTCAATGTGCTTGGCAGTCTTTGCACAATTACCTCACAGTGACAGCTGTGTCTCATCTCCAGTCAGTTGTGCTTTTTCTGTCCAGTTGGCACTCATTTTATTTTTGGCTTGAATATTCTCTAGCTTCCCAGGAGTAGTTCAAAATGGAGCCTTCACATAGTCCGACATTTATTTTCATCTTAATACATTTCATTAATTTCATTAATACATTTCTGTATTAAAATAAATGGCAGAAACTGATAGATAAATTTCAATACAGAAACTGATTTCAGTCTTCATGGTAATTTTAAAAGGAAACTTATGATTCTGTCACTAAAAACTATCATTACAGTGGTTTCATACAGCACTAGCTGAGGGTGTACTAGCAGCATAAGTGTACCAAATTAGAATAAACTCTCTTTCTCTTAAAGTTATGTTCTCATGCTGATAAAAAAATCAAGACTGGTGTTTTACAACTTATCAATAATAATTGCACAAGTAAAGATAAAATTTGGGACTAAAATGAGCAATTGTTTTTTTTCTAAGGAGAATATGATTTCTTAAATAAAATACAGTGAGTGGGAACTTCAGCCTGTGCACTAAAAAGATATTTCTGCCTCCTCTTTGCCACATGCTGAACTTCACAGAAAAAAAATATCTTCTGTTCTCATTATGAATATTCTAGAAAAATGTTAAAAATCTTAGAATAGAAAGATAAAGTGCGTTTCAAGAAAATCAGAGTCCTCTACTTTATAGTACTTTGGCATTTTCATACCTTAATTTTTATAGCCGTGTTTTTAAAGGGATGATAAAATATTTCCAGGCATTATAATCCATATCACATACCATACCACAAAGAGTGATTTTATCGCTGGTTTGGGGTTTTTTTTAATAAATTATCCATTAACCATAGGGATAGGCAGTGTTTTGTAACAAAATTGGGATTGGTTTTGTTTAAAAAATAGTGTTCAATACATTATCTCAATAAAGATACCTCTTCTAGAAGATGAAGCAGAAAACACAGTAATTTAGTTGTTATATTAGGAACTGCAGTTCAGAATAGTTGGGAATTGCAAGAAATTATAAAGATGAGAAGTGTAAATGCAAATACATTTTTGTGAAATGTTACTGAAGAAAGGTAAAAAAGAAACTGAAAGATCACATGGTATCCTAGTTAAGCTTATTTCTCCTGTAACAATGAAGTGTTTTGTTCCTGACATTTCATAGAAACTATATAGTGCCATAAAGCTGTGCAAAGTAAATTTTAAATATTAACACACCAGAAGTTGCAGTTTCTTGCTTAGAGATGAACTATGGAAAGCCAAATGTTAAAGATAGTGGAGGCGCTTGTCCTGTTCTCTTGGAATTTCTTGGAAACCTCTGTGCATATTACAGAAGGATTAACTAGTAAAATCATCTGATTTCTACTGCCAGATATTTTTCCTGTAACTAGCAAAGAATGAAACAAATAGAAAACATTCACTGTTCTGTAGTTTGGAAAACCAGTGTCCTAGGTACACAAATGGTTTTGTTAGTTAAACAACTCTTTTAAAACATGTGTTTGAAACAATACTGAGCCAGTAAGAGTCTTATTGGATCGGTGAATAGGATGGTAACAACTATAAGGCTCAACTAAAGCTTTTCTCTGCGTCTAGACAGAATTAAATAACTGAAGTTTTAGGTGAACTCACTATGAATAGATACTGTGATTTATATTTTTCTTACTACTCAGTATAAGGTTTTCAGTGTACCAGATGTCCATATGTATTGCCATTTTTTTTTTTTTTTTTTGCATTTTGAAGAAAGAATATCCTTTACAAAGTTCAAAATAGTACAGGTGCTCCAGATAGTATGTGCCACTAGTATTGCAATATTATAAAAATACACAAAATGAAAGTTCAGTTCCTCTACAAAACTTAAGAGAAATTTACTGATGGTCTTATAAACATTCTGAATAATTAATTAGAAGACAGAAAATAACATAGGACTTCCAGCACCAACTTAAGAAGACTTCCTTCTGACAAAATATTAAAAAACAGTAGTAGTATTGGGTTCCCAGAAGTGGGAAAATAATCTGACATACTTTGGAGAAAATTTTGTCTTGTTCAGACAAGGATGAAGTATGAGACTTTGTCTTTATTTAAATTTAAAATGTTTTACAAATATAGACCTGAGATTTTGTATTCCTCTTTGCTAGACAGCACTGAGGGAAAAAAATCTATGAATATTTTTCTGTTGTGGCTGGCATCTGGATGTATTTGCACTTGTTTCCCAAGGTGTTAATCTCCTCCACAGGATTTCAAGTATGTAATAAACCAAAGACAGCTTTTCCATACAGTATATGGTATAAAGGAGTGTGAGAAATTAGCTGCTGAAGAGTTAGTGGTGAGACATCTGTGTGATCACAGGAAGAGTAAGTAAATCCGTTGAAGGATTGCTTAATGTGAATATTTAAAGGATTTTCCCACCTATGTTTTAAGATACATAAAGTTCCTTTGTTTTTCAAAAGGGATAAAAAAAAATAGTAATGGAAAAAGTTGGTGAAAATTTTGAAAAAATTCTATTAAAATCCCTTTCTAGGAGAGGAGATGTTATGCCTACCAGAAAAATGTTCTTTATTATTAAAAAAAGAATGGTAAGTACAGGATTAGTTTGTTTAAATATATAATACATATATATTTAAACAACTCTTACATGAAACTGTGAATGTTAGTAAGCTCAGTCAGAGGGCAATAATAGGATTTTTTTTTTTTTTCCTTGGTTAATGACTGGAATTGTTCTTTTCTGTTTTATTCAGCATTATACATTTTGGTGTTATCTACACTTTGTTTATCCTGCTGTGTGTAACTGGGTGATTTTGATGAGAATGTTTTCTGACTTCTGCCAGATGTCTCGAATTTATGGGGACAGGGAGCAATAACAGCAAAGTATCTTCAAGCTACCTTAATCAGTGTTTTATCCATGTATGTTTCTAAAGAACCATCCAGTTCTACAAAGCTGAACTAGGATACAAGTTTACATTGTTGTTCATGATGCTGCTTTAGCATGTGTTCTATATTCTCTTCCTCTGTAAGTGATTTACTGTGAAATTATAGTTTGGTTTATAGATTTTGTTCTAGAACATAACTTTTTTCTTTTTTTTGCAATTGTTTATTTTGTTGTTATATGAAAAATAGAAAATACGCTGTTTTGTTAAACTGAAACCTTTGCTCAAAAAAAGGATTTTTTTTCCTTTTTTGAAGATAAAAATATATTTTTCTTAGCTCTGGTAGAAATTCTGTATCATATAATCTGCCTGAGTCTGTAGAGTTGAAAATTTTACTCCTGCCACTGAGATATATTTCTGAAGAAAGGGGTGCAGAGATTCAGCGGTGTCTGTGATGGTGACGTACCCTGGCCCAAGCACATTGGTCTTGACCTAGCATTGGAATAGGTTGCCTAAAGAGACTGTGAAGTCAGTTTCCTTCCCTGGAGATATTCAAGAGCCATCTGGACACGATCTGAGTAATGTGGTGTAGGTGACGCTGCTTGACCAGGGAGGTTGGAGTATGTGACCTCCAGTGGTCCTTTCCCATCTCAACCATTCTGTGATTCTGTAATACTTACAACAGTTCATTTTTACTAAATGTGAGATTTAGTCTTTTTTAAGAGGTTAGTTTAGAGGGAAAGTTATAACTATTTAAATAATAGGTTCTAGGATTATACCCAAGCATAGCTTCAGTTCAGTTCATCAAATTATTACCTAGATTCCTCAATTTCTTAATTTGTAATTGAATGAATTCTGTCTGATTTGTTACTATATATTGAATTATAATGTGATTGCTTCATGCATTGTTGAATGTTTGAGCTCAGGCTGAACTTGAGCTGTTTGCTGTGAAATCTTCCATAGAATACCCATACTTAAAATGTTGCTTGAAAGTTTTAGGAGATTTATACAGATTGGAACAGCTGCTGTCTTATCAGATAGATGCACAATATGGTAATTAGCTAGCTATATAATATTAATTATATCTGAAAATAGTTGCAGGTATTAAAAGAATTTTCTGGGGTTTAAAATGTAGCTGATAAACTTTATAATTCTATAGCAATATATTCATCCTACAGTTTTTTGGGTTTTTTTAATCAGCAGTGTGCTTAAGAGTGGCCTGGATGTGGAAAGCTAAATGGAACTCAAGGCAGTACTGTGTATATGTGGTCAATTTTAGAGATACACAAAAATTTCTAAGTTAGAGCATTAGTTTCCCACCCTTTTTCTCCTGTTTTACAGCTTCAGTAAATTAAATGAAGATGGTGCTTTGCCTGATTATCTTTTTCAAAGGTATCATAAATGCTTCAGAGTCATGCATGAGTACAGTGCACTAATACTGAGATTATAGCTCAGTGGGTAGCAACTTAACTTTCATGAGCAATTAGTTTGCCTAGAAGATAGGGTGTAAATTAAAATTGAAATATTTTAATATATGTATTAGAAAGTCTTACTAGTGTGAATAATACAATAGGAGCCATGGCAGTAATTGTTGTCTTTGCAAAAAAGGAAAATAAATAAATAAATATATATATATATATGTATGTATGTATGTATGTTTGATAAGTGCTTCTTACAATCCCTGCAGTTTTATTCCAGGTACTCAGTAATGAGAGTTGAAGTTAATATTCTATAGCTTGTCATTAGGCATTTACAAAATAGAATTAAAATCCTATTTTTAAATCATGGTTCTCAAACCGGTATTCATACCCTAGGAGCCTCTGGTATTTCTCAGAGCAAAAAGGAAAGCAAAGTGTGAGGCTGCCTGCAGAAGATTACCTTGTCACTCTCTAGAGATCACGAAGGACTGGGGACTACCACTAGAAAACAAAGGGCTTTTGCTGTGGGGAGGATGGTCGTATCCTTTATAGCTTCCTATTTCCCTTTTTGTTTGCTTAACTTTCATGAAATGAATTCTACTTACACGTATGTGTCTCAGACTGGTGGTAAATTTGAAGAGTCGTATTTCTGCTGTCCTCTTTTTAACCCTGTTATATGATTTATCTTCAAATATGCGCTGGTCATCTTTCTATGCTAAAAACCCAGGATCCCAGCCAATTCGGGTTTTTTAGTTGGTTTGTTGGGTTTGGTTTTTTTTTTAAGTTGTAATTCTTATTTAGCATTCTAAAAAATCAGCTGACAAATGTGCTAATGAAAACTCAATACATTGTAGATTTTGTCTAAATTTAAAAGTTGGTATTTTGAACATCTCTAAAGTAATCCCTGTACTTTAGTTTTTCCACATTTGCATTAGTGTTAAACATGAAGAATTGTGTTGTTATTCAAAATATAAATGTTACTGAAACACACTGAGCACAGACTGTGATGCAAATGCCTCTCAGTGTTCTGAAGAAACAGCAAGAGGCTTTGCAGCTGCTCTTTTCTGGAAAACAAACAGTCTGCCTCACAACAGAAAGGGCCTTCAGAACTGAAATAAACAAGTACTGAAATAAACAAATTTCTGTGTGATGTTTGGAAGATGGTTATTATAGAAGAACTCAATGAGAGGGATACTGAAGTCCTGCTACATTAAATGAATGCCAAGCTTACATTTTGTGACACATGGCATGGCATAGGGTGCAATGAGTATTTGCAAACTTTCCTTTTGTCCCCTGGAATGTTGGGGTTTTTTTGGTGGATTTTTGCAAAAGCAAATTGGTTTTGAAAATCTGATGTTTTCAGGAATTCAGCAAGCTAAAAACATCTGGTGCAGGGAAAATATGTTTTCTATAGCATGACCATGGGTTTTGGTACTGTACTAGAACAGTTAAGTGTGTCTGCTACCATTAACTACTGTTCATTTTGCTCAATGCTTTGTATTCTGTAAGAGAAAAATAGCCCATAAAAGCTGTGCCTTTTGGGTTTTTTTCCATTTTGCAGAATGCCCCAGTGAAGTGTGGGGATTTCCCATGTGTCAGTACTTGAAGGACAAAGGCTGGTGTTGTGGTCGCAATGCTAGAATGTCAGCATGCTTGGTATGATTCCTCTTCTTTTTTTTTTCCTACTGAGACCTTTATCCAGATGTTACAGGATTCATTGTTTTTGGCTTCTAATCCTAAAGCCATGAGTTTAATCCAAGACTCTACAGAATAACATCATTAATGTTGTAAGCATGATGAATTAGATGTAAAAAAAATAGTATTGACCTTCCAGCTTCATGTATTTTATACTTGCTGAAGGTATGAAAAAAAGGAGTATTGACAGAAATGTTTTTTAAGAGTGGACAGAAGGGCCAAACCTTTGTTGAAACCTAAACAAGGTAACCCTTCAGGGTAATAGTTCCTGGCCAAGGACTTAGGGGGAACAAGGTAATTGTAGAAGGATTGCAATCAGTAACTCCCCCAACACCTTCATGATTCATAATATTGAATGTTCCGACTGTATAAAACCCGGACAAACCTGCCTATTCCAAAAACCAGAAGAGCTCTAAAATCCATGTGGCTTAAGAGACTGAAACATCTTTTTAATATTGCACCAAGAGACAAAGTGCTTTTAAAGACATAACCTCGTCAAGACAGTATGATAAACTGTTGTCTAATTTGAAAAAACAGATAAGTACTGAACACTTCAACCACTGTTTTGGTTAGAAGACCACTATTCCTTTCTGCTATTAATTTTTAATTTGTGGTATCAAGATGAATCACATCAGGTCGTGGCTAGCCTCTGCTGCTAGCTCTGTGCCTCCATTACAGAGAGCAGTGTAGAATAAAGACAATTTAGGCTAATGCATAAGGTTATGTAAACTTGAACTAACATGATAGTTAAATGCTATCAGGAGAAAGGATAGGAGGACAGTTGTTTAGTATTCATAAGGCTTAAATGTGCTACTCTTGGCAAGGTACAAGAAAAAAAAAATGTTCATTTTAGAGATGTTACTGTAAAACTAATCACAAAAAGTACTTTGTAAAAGGGATTTGCATTTTCTCTTTTTGTTGTCAGTGTCGTACAATACCAGTTCTTCCTCAGCTATTTCCTTTCACATTCCATTTATTTTGGAAAGAAGTTTGGGCTGTTTTTCAACAATGGTGCGAAGATAAATTTTGTAAGAAAATGACCCCCAAGAGACAGTACTGGTTGTGACATATGTATCTATTTTAAATTTCACAGAAGTCACAGAAATTTGGCAGTTTAAAACTTTTTGTTTAAACATTCACAAAAGACAAAGAGTTCTCCTGTGTCA
>JBCJKH010013098.1:0-26574 GCA_039877255.1 Loriculus beryllinus | reverse complement strand
TCACTACTCCACACTATAAGTATGCTTCATAATGTACTGCTATCATCAAGAGACCTTTACACACCAAATTATTGTTTCAGCACTATATCTGTCTTCAAGACCATTCTGACCTTTAAAAAATTTTAATAATTCTCTGGAATTAGATCAAGGCAATTTAACTGGAGAAAAAGTAACTTAACAGTCATGACAACAAGAATAGTCTACTTTTCACAGGAAAGAGCAGATGTGTTTGCTGTTCACAGGCACATCCCTGGCTGGGATCAGGATGGACCTCCCCATCTCTTAATTTATCAGGCATCAGACATTAAGGGCCACAGCCCTTCAGAGATGAGAAGTAGATGATCAACACCAGAGTCAGAGAAAGCTGCCTGAAGAGTGTGCAGGGTATGCAAACAGGAAAGGAAACACAGGCAGGGAGAAGCAAAGCGCCTTTCCCCAGGTCACGCGCCAGGTCCCTGACAAAGCCAGAAATAGAGCTCTGGCTTCCTGAGCCCCAGCCACCCCACAGCACACCTGGTCTCCCATGAGGTTAGGCTGCAGACATTGCTTCTGTGCAGACACCCCTTCAGACACTGGCGCACGTGGAAAACAGAGCCACAGCAACCTCACAGGAGCAGCATCTTTGCTCTTTTCAGGAACTGAAGTTTCAGCAGAAAGAACAGGGCCAGGAGGTTTGCACAGCAATTACGAGATTTTAATACTCCTCACTCCAAATCAGTTGTGTATCCTTTCCTGGATAGTGTTTAAGAGATTTGTTTTGCTCTATAAACTCAGTTTCTCCTCCCATGTAAGGGGCTATTTTTATCACCGGACAACATCACCACAGAGTCTAGTTATATGCCTGCTAAGAAAAGCTCCCACTTTAACCACTAATACAGCAAAAACCATGGCACAAAAAGAAATCACTCTACTAGACAAACACAAAGCCAAATATACAGCACTATTGTAGCTCTGCCTCTGAACAGTGGAGGCATTTCAGCCTGGAAGCATTTCTTAGTTAAGCAACTGATTTCAAGTACAGAAATATTTATTCTCTACATATTCAGCGTGATGACATCTGCCGTGTCTGAAATTAATGCTGGGGTCCCAAGCCTGTTTACCAAGAAACAAAATTCACCAGGTGAGAATCAGATCTGAATTTGCTCTTCTGGGCCTTTTTCCACCAGATTCAGGGCAACTCCTGGGTTCATTAAATAACTCACAAAATCAGAGCTGCAGGGGGTGGCATCTCATTCAAGAGCAGCATCTGCGTAATCCCTATCCAGCAGCATACGTACTCTGTGCTCTACTTCATACCTCCAGGCTGGTTTGGCCATGTTAACACAATCATACGTAGGTGGTTTGGTTTCAGTTTTCTTATTTTTACTATAGCAAAAGCACTTGGAGGAGGGTTTGCGTGGTAACCAAAGGAAATTATATATACAGTTTGCTCTTAAGCCTCTGGGCTTCTTCCTCTTCCAGAAGGAGCACACCTCAGCTAAACAAAAAGTGTGTTCCCCGCCACCAGGTCTGAGCTAACCACATATACGCTATTCAGCAGTCACATGCTGTTACCTGTCTTTGCAGTAACAACAATCATTCAAGTACCAAAGAGCAGAACATCTGTGAGTGCACACTGCCTTGGCACACACAGACATACATCACCACATCAGTGTCACTAGGAGCGTGTCCTGCCTCATGTAGTCCTGTGCTGCCCCTGCTCATTCCCATCCCAGAGCTGAGGTGAATTCACCTGTAAAGACTCCAAGCTCTGGAGAAGGGGAGCCTGGGAGCAGGCTGCTCTCCCACTTGCTTCCCATGGCATTTCAGACCCTTCATCCTTGAGGTTTAGTTCTCAAAATTGGAGCTTTTCTAAGGCGCATAGCACAAGATGATCCCATGATTTTTTCCAACCCAAACTATTCTATGATTCTATTGTGAGATACATTACATTTATTTGGCAAAATCTTGCCATTTTTCTCAAACACCAGGCTACGTTGGGGCTGAAGAACAATGGGATAAATGTTTCAATGATGCACATGCAGCCTGAAGTAAACCAAAGTGAATTAATAATGCTACACCTGGGCAGTTAGTGCACACGCTGCCTATTACCAGGAGGCTGCAAGCCAAATGCCATTAACCTCCAAGGCACATCATTATTAGACCATAACACCCAACCTGTCATGTCTCATTGTTTCATTAACACAGTTCTGGAAAGCTTCTAATAAAGTCAGGGAAACTGTTGCCTCAAAATTAGCAGAGACTACAAGGTTTTCCACATGAATACTGAGGAGAAGAAAAGGAAGTTTATTACAATCATTTTAAGGGCATTAGAGATAACTGAGATAATTCTGCTTCTGATCTAAGGCCCACTGAAGGCAGTAAACAGGCTCCTACTCTTTTCTTCTGAAACAGTGATTTTATTATTATAAATATGATTCTCCCCCACTCATTTCTTATATTAAATTAGAAGTTGCCCAGCCCAGAAGAAACCTGTAGTGCATGTACCAAATATTTGCATGGCTGACAAGCTCGGTCTTTGAATCTTCATGAAAGGCATATAATGGTGTTTAATGCAATTTATTTGTCATTAAAGAAGTAAGCTTTGATCCAAACATCTTTGCAACAGAGATCTAAAGAAACTAAAACTCCAGGTCTATTTTAAAGCAATGTGCATTTAACATTCATTCCTTTCCTTATCCAATTAGGAAATTTATTCCCTAGTAGATTACAGAAATATAACAAAGAAAAAAATGTGATACTTATGTAACTTCGTTAATACCTTGCAACTTATGGCTGGGTTTTGTTGTTGTGAGTGTTTCTTGTTTGGTTTTGGTTTGGTTCATTTCATAAAGAAGGGACCAGATGATCTTCGAGGTTCCTTCCAACCCAAACCACTCTATGATTCCACCTAATGTAAACCAAGAATCTTTGGGATAAAGGTCATTGACTGCTCCACAACTCTGGGAAGATCAGCTGGCACCTAATGGGTCTTGAATGCCAGCTGACAAAACCACACAGATTTAACTGAGAAAGAAAGAAAGAAAGAGTTTTGAAAAACCTTAGAGCAAATACTGTCACTAATGATTGTATTGTCAGTGTCAGTTTGTCTGCATTTAAGCAATTCATTGCAATGTGTGCAAGGCCAGCACGAACATTGTACTTCTCTTCACAAGGGCAGAAGAAGCTAGCTGGGTTTTGTTGCTGGTCTTCTTTTCTTGATTTAATCAAGACATGAGCAAAACAAATGCCATCAATTACAGGAGAGAAAAAAAAATAAAAGCAAAGGAAAAAACTCTAAAAGAAAAAAGTTATCCTTTGCCAAATGTCTCCAGGAAACTTCCTGTGGGAGTTGGGACATTCACCTCCCAGAATCTGGCCCCCACTGAGGAACTGAAGTGTGCCAAGCCAAGGAAAGAGGGAGGGTAGAAAAAAAAAAGGAATCAAATTCTACACCGATTGTGAAATAATCTGAATCATCAAATTTCCTATTACACATGTGAAATATTTCTTTAAATGTAGGAGAGTTCCTCAGAAGTCATGATTACTTAAAAAGAAAGCATAAAACCCCTTGAAGTCTGTACTCATTTGACTTTCAAACTGGTTCTTATCCACATGAAAATTAGTTATTATGGCATTGAAAAATCACAACACTTGTAGTGGATGGGACCATCTTTTGGCCACATCAGTCTCTGCACCTTAGGTTAGCCCATTTCTGACATGAGCAAATACCAGGTGCTTGGGGAAAAACCATGTCTAGCACTAGCATGTGGTAACAGCTCACCAGATTACTCTGCCATGGTCAACAAAATTCACAGGTCTCCTGTGAGACCCCTTAAACCCAGAACTCTCAAACCTACATGAAGCTCTAGCACATCAAGCTTCTGATGAAGTTACAAACCACCTCCCCTTGCTTTAAACCCCAAACCCCCTAAAACTTTTCACAGCCCCTGGATCTCATAAGCAGCAGCAAACAACTAATTCCTTTCCATCATCTCCTTCTCTATGGTGTCAGAAGACTTGTCCATCCTCTCTCAGTAGCTTCTTTCCCAAGAAAGGAAGTCCCAAGCTTATCTACCACTTTACAGAAGCTGTTCAGTACCTTTGACAACTACTAGCTGCTCTGACCCCAAATCTTCTCTAGCTCTAATCTACCCTCTGATGTGGAACACCTCTTAGCCCTTTTATGTGCTGTTGGTCTTGAACTACTTATGCCATTGTGTGAAGCCTCAATGCAGGCAACAGTGGAACCAAAGGCTCTTCCAAAAACCAGTAGCAAGGCAAACATCTGGATATTGCACCCCCCAAGTTCTCAGGGTATGGCAGACAAATGCATTCTTAAATTCAATGAAACAATCAACACCACACACGAAACAAAATCCAGGTTTTCATTCTAAGTCATATTATTTTTGAGTGAAGGTAAATCAGATATTTAAACAATTAGTATTTTTTTTTAAAGAGAAAACAGTCCTAGAACAGACTCACTGATACGAACAGCTTAGGTAAATGGAATTCCTAATGGTAGCATGCTAGTTTGAATTCTTCATATGATGAACCTCTATTCCTACTTATGTGACATGGAAATTGTTATGTTGTAAAGAGAAAGGTACTGTAGAATGTCTGCACAGTCAAAGCAACTCAGTCCCAGGGAATTTTTCTATAGGACACCTTTGTTAATTTAGCCCTTAAAAAGGGCCTGAAATATAATTGATATGCTCTTAAGTGCAGAAGATCCATTCTGGAAACTCAGTTTTCCCATTTATTTTTAAACAACAACCAGCATATGCATTTGAGTGCCCCAAGAGGTGAACTTGCACTTCTGTCCTCAGGTGGAAGGACAGAACTTGCTGCTTCTTCAGATGCTTTGCACTCTTTCCTTTAGGTTCACTGAGCTCTTCATTAAGAAAAAGACAGAATTAGTTGAGGAAATCATATGTATTAAGGATGTGATTGGGGGGGGGAGGTTTGGAAACATCACAGTATGAACTCTATTCCCCCTCATCCCTTGAAGGCTACTGGCCAGATATTACAGGAGGATCCACAGGCTTGCTGCTGCTATCAGACCCTGCAGCAAGTCAGGAGAACTGCTCCTGTAGAGCCCATGCAGGGTAATAAAATACAGCTCCACCAGAAAACCATCGGTAAGCAAAGAGTGCTAGCCACACAAGGTCTGAATTGTGAAACAGGGAGAGCCTCAGTTCCTTCAGATCTCACCCCAAACTGAGCAAACATGGAAGAAGTCAGGAAGCTTTCCTTATAACTGAAGCACAGAGTCAGGCCTTTGGCAATGTGTTTAGGGAACAGTTGTAGCTGTGACGGCATTTTAAAAAGCTGTGGAAGCCCAGTCACAGATGCAGAGATGAAGCCTTCATAGCATGCATTCTAATAATTTCTGTTTAGACAGCTTAGTTTTAGTTAGGGTCTCTTTTCCTAATTCCTTTTTGCATGGGAATCTGCACTGGCTTAACTCAAAGGTCATTTTTAAGTCTGTGTGCATTTACAGTGCTAGACAAATACTTGTCAAATATACAGGCTGCTCGTCTCGGTGCAAAGATAAAGGTTATGGGGGGAGGGAAGGGGGAAAAACCCCAACCAACGCAGAACGTAGAACTGAACGAACCTGAAGGAGAAGCACCCATCAGCCAGACAGAGACACGTTCCTGCTAGCAGAGACTGCCACCTCTTGGGGAACGGCTGCAGAGGCGAGCAAAGAGGATGCTCTGCCTTCCCCATCAGTTTCCCAGGCCTGGCTCTGTATTTGCGTGTATGTCAGAGTCAAATAGTTTTAATTTTACAGCTAATCTCCAGTAGAAGAAAAGAAACTACTTACAAAAGGATCCCTGAGCTCTACTAGGTTTTTAGTCCGTTTCTGAAAAAACAAGGTTTATTTTTTGCAGCCTGTCCATCTCATCTGCTCCTACTATTTTTCAATGTTAGACAATTTCAATCAGATTTAACACATGGAAACACCTCAGATAATAAAAGTCCAACTCATTTCTCGAGAATTAGCAGCTGAGATGAGCTATGTTGGAATTCATGCCTCATTTGGGGAGAGCAAAGGAGGAACTTTGCTAGGACACTTCTTGGGCTGGAAGCAGCCGGTCAGCCTGCAGTGCCTAGTGGAAGCCACAGCCACGCTAATGCTCTTTCTTACCCAGACATGCAAGGGACAAACAGGGGTCACTGGGGTAGATATACCAATAGTGAAACAGATCACAAGTCAATTGTAGTAAAACATCATTGGCTGGCTCTGCTACTCCTTTGATGGCTTGCCTTGCAGACACACAGGGACAGAGCCCCAAGGGAGAAAACTAAATGCTTTCCACTCTTTAGATGACTTTTGTAAGGATGCTTTTATAGCATGTGGGAAATACAACTGTTAAAGATGCTGACTTGGGATTTTCAGACACGTTTTACTTGCAGGCTGATATCAAAATACATAATAAAGTTAAAGAAACAAAACCATAACTTAATCATGAGAAAGGCTGAGCTGTTGCAAGACAAATATTCTTACCACATCAGTTGATGTGAAAACAGCAAATACTGTAATTTCTGTTGCCCTGGTCCCTCTTATCAAAGCGGATTTAGGCTTATTTACCCAATTTCAATCCTATTTTGACAGATACAGGGATATTAGGTTCTAGAAAGAGTCCTGACAATAGGTAGGGAAAGGGAAGTCAGCCTCAATACCTCATGGAGGGCCAGGCTGCAGCCAGAGCTCATTCACACCATTAAACACCAGGGGCTGTGCAGGAATCCAGAAGTCACATTTTATCTCACAGCAGGACCTGTAGCTGTGCCCCACTGAAGCCCCTCTCCTGAGCTGCCTTCCTCTGTTTTTATAAAACATGGTCTTTACATTGACACTGATCTCCCTTGCTTGCTCTCTCAGACAGGGAACTCTTTCAAACCACAGCAGAAGTCTTCTGTACAGCCCCTGGGGGCAGTGATGCCAAGAGAGCCACTTTATGGAAGCCTTTCCATCACTGGGCAGCCAAACAACCTTCCAGCCCTGTAAGATGCTCTCTTGTGTTACCACGGGAGACTTACAAGGACATTACCCTTCAGAAGGTCCAAAGCACCTACATGTTGCCCTGCTATTTCAAAAGGAAATAGGGCGAAATGCTGACATCTGATGTGTCTCCCAGAGCAACATTTTCCAGCAAGTCTTCCACTCCACCCAGCTGCTGTCCCCACCAGGCTACTAGCACCTCATCCTCTCCCTCTTGCTCCTTGTCCCCATCTGCAAATACGTGAAATTGGATCTTGATGTGGAAGAACAGTGGAGACTGAGATATTAATGACCTCAAGGAGTTACTGGGGCTGTGAACAAAAAAAAGACACTAGAAGGGAGAAGCAATGTATGTCAACCAGGAGGCTTAGTGATTGAGGGGCAAGAGGAAAAAAAGCTACTCTAACAGTGTGAAAAACTTCGCTTGCAGGGGGCAAGCCTCCTTCCTTCCTAGCAACTTACTTGAAAAGCAAGAGCCATAGCATATCACACTGCAGAGGACATTGGAGAGAGGACTGACAGAGCCATATCGCTCCCAGCACCTTAGTGGGGCAAGTGCTAAAAGATACCTTGGTTGATTTTCCTCTCTAGCAAGGAAAAGGAGGGCAAGAGAATAAGGTCCTGAGACCCACTGGTTAGAAGTCACAACCCTAGAATCTGAAAACATCATAACACCAGAAATCTATATATAAATCACTACAGGTTGCCCTAGTCTTTAAAATACAGTGAGGCAATACAGATACCTGACTAGCTAGTTATTCCCATCTTCAATGCTGAAATACCATGATAGCTACAAGCCACTGAAGCCCACATGAATTCAGAACCAAGTCAAATCTTGCAGTAGCCAGAGGTCAGGAGAACAACTGATCTTAAAAGATTTATTCCACCATAGCATGAAGACTAAATCACTTCAGGGAAAGAAGTCATTAGAGTGGCTACATATCCAGCACCTCTGAACTAAGGTTTAGAGCCAAAATAATTTTCCACCTCTTACAGGCTCTGGAAAAAGCATGCTCCTGCCATCATAGGAGAAGGTTCTCAGACATCAGCTTGTCCAAACAGAATAAAAGCTGGGTATTTTCTAGCTTTAATAGACAGAGGTATTGTTCGCTGCACAGGAATAATACAGAAAATAACTTATTTCACCCTTGAATAGCTAGTCTTGTCAGAGACAGAGATTCAGAATATCCTTTTTTCAGTTAGACATCCTTGAAGGATGCTACAATTTTGGTGAGCCAAGAAGAGTTAATCAATTAACTTCCTTGTTCTCCTGGGAAAAGAAAAAGCATTTTCTTCATTGGAATTGCTGTAGCAGAACTGACAACAGATACTAATTCAGTGAACTGAAGAACACTGCTGGGAATACGTGACAGCTGAAGGCTTGTCTGAATCCTTGTCCAACACAGACACAGGATTGTACTGGGGTGAGCCAAGTTTCCAGTATTCCATTAAGAAGTGACAAATAATGTGACCCTAAACAAGCCAAAAAGTAATTTACCCTTTTGCAGCTCTCAACCCAAAGGTAGATAGGTTCACTTTGAGAAGACATCCCTGAAAACAGGGCAAGCAAAAGCAATTTAAGCTGTCACGGTCTTACTGAGCTGCCTACAGCACTGCTCTGGACAGCCTCCCTTCTGCCAGCCTTACTGTTCTCTGTCTATTGGTTTACTTTCAATGTCAAGGGCACATTTGGCTTGGCCAAGAACATGGATTAAAGCAAGAATCTCTCCTCTGGCCACAAGATATCCCATGAAATGAGGCAAAAAAATCAGGCTCCAGGGCAGCTTTGCAGTAAAATAAAATAGATAACCACTCAGGCCAGCAGAAATGTTCAAGTTCTCTCCTTAAAACAAGCAATAAGCTACTCACCAAAACATATCAAGACAAGCTTTAACAGCAAGATAGGGGAGCGTTCTATGAACCAACCACACTGTCACCTCAAATCACCTGGAAGAATCCTTTTCAACTCTGGCAGGTGAGTGAAATAAACATCATCTGTTCTAGGCACTGGAATGAAGCTGGATGAACAGGTCTGCCAGCCTAACTTGCCAGTTCAGGGTTATTTCAGCCAAGACACCTTCTAGTCCACATACCTCCCTTTCTACCCTTGTCGCATTACTAAAAATGTATTCTACTTAAAAGCTTCAAGTAATAACAATTCAAAACCATGAAAAGCTAGGAGATTAAAGACATCGCTAAGTAACACAGGACAAGTTTTCTCACAGTGTTGAGGTCTTAGACATTGAAACCCCTCCAAAAATTCAGCCAGATTTGGTCATCATGGAGCACATAATTTCTTCGGCTCCTTGGAACTCTACCCTTGCTAGATTTAAGCAAATGGTTGGAAAGGTTCTATCTCTAACCTCCCTCAACCTCCTTTCTTTCTAACAGAAGGGGGGGGGGGGGAAGAAACTAACCTAGAAGACGCTGTCTTGAATTATTTTGAAGCTTTCTAGCTACTGCTCCAAAAGGATAACCAACATTTAAAGAAGATGTAAAAGCAAGGGTCAGTTACAAAGCCAGCATGCGAAGCTAGACTTCTCAGTGAGAAACCCCTCCGAGCCCACTGCAGCAACTGATCATCTCCAAGAGAGGGCAGTCTGAGACTAGGGACGATTCACAGCGCTGCTGTTACACTGGGTTTTGCCCCATTTTATCGTAGGTACCTAGAAGCTTGATGTCTAAATAGCACTGGCCATTAAAGAAACCTTGGATACATGTCAAAGCTTACAAGTTAGCCTCCTGCAAGCTTCAAAGGGGAGGGAAATGTTAATTTCCTTTTACAGATGCCATAACACAGGGAAAGGCATTTTGCATGTGGGTTCACTCCAACAAAAAAAAAAAACCTGCACTGAAACACATGCTCATCTTTAAACACCATCAATTCTAAAGCAGTCAAAGACACATTTCTTTGCTTTTGAGTTCACCAGCAGCAAGATCATGGCAAGAGGCAATTACACAGATTGCAAGATCAAATATTAACGTGGCAAAAATAACAACAAAATTGCAATTTATGTACTGTTTTCCCCCAAGGACAAAGGTTCTTCTGGGGTTTTTCTTATTTAATATCACTATGAGCCAGCTAGATTGTGCCAACCCTGCTGTCTACTTTCCCCTCTGAGCACAGGCAACAATTAGGGAGAGAAAACTACACCAGGCCAGAGTTTTCTCTACCTCTCCTCAAATCTTTAATGAAGGCCACCTGGAAAAGTCAACCCCAAAATCCAATCCAGCACCTTCTTTCTTGCCAGTGAGCAGACTGGCTTCTAGAAAGAGGCAAACCTTCCCACAAGTTCCTACTGTTTCATCTGCTCTTGCCTTACAGGTGGCAAAACCCACACACATGTTCACCCCAGTCAGAGGAACCAAATTCAATCCCTTCAATCAGAATCACCCTCAGCATCTTAGAGATGCACCTCACCCTTTTTCTCCATCTTTCTCTAACATTCACATGAAGCCATCTTTGCCCATGTGGGTGACCAATTTCATTAAAGACCAATTTTAGTAAGCTGGCAAAAGAGGTCACACATTCAATGTTTCTCTCTAATAAGGTTAAACCACATGGATAGCAGGAGTTTCACAACAGCAGTTTGACTTTTGGAGGCAGAACACACAAAACAGAACACCAGGGGAGAAAATTCTCTGTAGAAATTAAGTTCTTTGCTGTGATTTCAGGGCTGCAGATGAAAGCAAACACAGAACTGTTTTCTTCATTCCCTCACTGACGCACTCAGAAATCCCCCAAATTAACAAACACCAGCTCACCAGCTTCTGTTGTCAACAGAAGAACACCATGGGAAACCTCAGACAACTCAGATCAAAGTTATTGCCCACTGTGCACACCTGGAAAGTTCTGTGATCATAACAAGACTTTTACTTCTATACTATCCCATTGGCCTGGGCAGTGGCAATACTCCTGAGTGCTTATGCAAGCCAGAACAGCTACCACTGAGGTTTACAGAATGATTTTCACTGGTTTCAGTGAAAGCTGGATCAGGCTGTATTGTAGAAGCTATATACATGGTGAGGTCCTTAGATGAAAGCACAGAACGGCTTTTAAAATTCTCTTTACAACAATAAAAGCAACATACCTCAAGAAACCATGGCTTTCAAGAAACCAAATGACTATTTCCCTAACACCCAGGTCAGGTATTTCAAGTAGTCTGAAGGAGTAGAGTCCATGGAGCACTAAGCAACAAGAAGGAATCCCCAAAGTGCAGAGTTAATTAACCTAACCACAGCACTGCAAACACCTTTTAGTTTTGTTAGAGGAAAGCGAAGAGCACAAGTCTTTTCACAGTCACAGTACATGTCTGCAGAGAGGCAAAGAGTCCTGCTTTTAAACATACCACACATTTCAAAGCTAGCCCTTGTACAGCCAAACACAAAAAGGATAATTCAAGAACATTATTGTAATTTAGACCAGCTGGTTTGGGTCTTCAGAAAGAAAAATGGGAGATGATAACAAGCAGTGGGGTTTCAGGTGTGAAGCTAAAGCCCACACATGGCTGTGATTAGTAGCATACCAAGTGCAGGCACTTACCCAATCAGGCCTCACATCCCACGGCTGAGATGGAGGACCAGCCATTCACATACACAAACACATGCGTTTTACACCCTAATTTTGTACAACAGGGAGTTATCCCCACAACTGTATTACAACTGGAAGCTTAAGTCATTCTGTAAAACCTACAAAGCAGTTTATAAAGCTGAAGAAAGCACCTGGCAGGACCTAAACCAGTTTTGTTCAGCAGAGCTTCTGTTAATCTAAAAGGGGTATCAGCAGACCCAGTAGTCTTTTCTCCCCACTCCAACCCTAGAGTACATACTGAAGAAGCTGGCTACTCACAACTGCTAGCAAGTAGCACTGGCCTTTAAACTAGTCCCAAAAATACTTGGAGCAAAAGAATCCAACCTAGAGCACCAGAAACACTTTACCCAACTAGCAGAACCGTGCTTAAGACTTTGCCACAGGCAAATTATTCAATACAACCAGGAGGGCAGAGTCCCCACCTCTACCTTTACTAACATCCTCTTTCCCCCTGCTCTGCCTGTCAGACTCAGTAGCCAGGAGCCCACCTGAGCACACAAGGGAGCCTGCTGCAGCTCAGCAAAAACCTCTTTTTCTTCTCCTATCCTACCTCTCCCTTTCACATCAGGCAAACCATTATTCACAAATTATTACAGGCTTTATCTGGACAACATTTCCAGCATCACACAGATGAAAAATAAGTAAAATTAATGTTACACACATCGGAGTGTACAAATCCACCTGTAACACCCCTTATCTTCTCATTAAAAAGTTTGTATCACTCACCCCTGCACGGTTCCGAAGCTGCCCGAGGTTCCTTTGTTCCTTTCCAAGCAGCGTATTCCCTCTGCGGTCGCTCCCCGTGCTCTCCGCTTGCCCCAGGAGCCGCCTGCCCTGCGGTGCCCGAGGCGGGCCGGGGCGGGGCTCCCGATGGTGTGTCCCGAGGCTATCCCAGGATACTCGAGCCCCGGGCAAAGCCAAAGGAGCTGCTGAGTCGAGAGAGCGTGGTGAACAGGAGCGCTGTCCGAGCTGCATCTAACCTGGCTCGACTGGGTCAGGGCGAGAAGAGGGTCCCAGTGATGAGCCTTGCCCTCTAACAAGTCTCAGCTGGGTCTCGTTTGAGCTGCTCAGCGCTGCGGGTGGAGACAGCTGATGATGATCTGGCAAGATCTTCCTTTCTGTTGCACTGCCCTTTTTCTTGTCCCCTCTCCTTAGCCTTCCACTGCAAAGAAAGAACAAGCTAAGTAACATGGAGGAAGGTTTTGAGCAGGTTTGTTAAGGCTGTGTGTAGGTAGGAGCTCAGCTTAGGCTCAGGGTGTCAGTCTGAGGTCTGAAGTCACCAACTAACTGAAAAGAGCCTGTGCAAAGCTCTTGCCACAAAGCTGACCTTGCATCCTTCTGTAAGCCCCAGCTTCCCTTACAGAAACACTGCTGGCTGGAGGGCCCCGGAAAGAAACTGCTAACTATGAAATGAGTTTCGCTTCACTAGTGGGTTGGTGTCTTCCTTTGCCTTCCAAGCTTGCCCTTCAGTTTGGCACAGGTGGTATCATTCTTATGGGAAAACAATAAAGAAATGCTGTGAAATGTAGCCTTGACTGTACCAGGTAAATTGATAAACGTTTTGGTTTGCCAGGATCAGTAATTCCCAACTCGGGTACTAATAAATCACAAATTAGCTGCCAAAACACATGGGAATTTGAATGTGTTATTTTTAATTGTGAAATTTGGGCTCTTCATAATGGCTTCTGTAACTCTAGGATAACTTTATGCTGCAACCTTGAGGGTGAAAAAGCTCTTGTACTTGTGGTTCTCTTGAAATCAAACCAGCTTTAAAATACTGTCTACTTTTAGCTACTAAAATAGCTGAAACCACCAGTTTCCTGTGGTTTCACATGAAACCATGTACTTTATGATGAGTGTGCCTACTGTTGTAAAAGTAAGGGCACAGAGCACAGCTGGGCAACTCAAAGGGTGTGTTTGTCACCCTCGTGAAGGGCAAGAGCTGACCAAAGTGCAGAGGACCTGAAACATTTAGGGAGGAGCTTGGGTTATTCTGTTCTTTGCCGTATGGATAATTCTAATGACTTTATTTACAATTATTTCCAGCAGTATTTTGAGCTGTAGCTGCCAGAAGCCAGGCAGCTACACAGGAATTGCCACTTAAAGAAAAAATCTAGTTCTCATCATGATGGCTGAGAAAACACCTGTTAGGGACAGGCAAACCCATTTTCTTCCTTGATTAGGTGGGGATATGGGAATGTTTGGAACATGTGTGCATGGTGAGGCAGCTGTCTTAAGGCTATTTAGTATAATCTCCTGTGTGCAGCAAATAAAATGCGAAGACTAATAACTCTTTCTGCCTCTCCCCAAAAGCTAGTATTGAGAGAGTGTCTAAAACAACATTTCTGTACAGACTGTGTTGTGGAACTTCTAGTGGTCTCACATCTGTGACTAACTGGGTTGGAACTAGATGAGCTTTAAGGTCCCTTCCAACCCAAACCATTATACCACAGAACCACAGAATCATTGAATGGTTTGGGTTAGAAAGGACCTTAAAGCTCATCTGGTTCCAACCCCCTGCTGTGAACAGGGACATCTTCCACTAGACCAGATTGCTCAAAGTGGAGTAAAGGAGGAGAGTTCTCTGATTCTATATTTGTAGCTGTCATTTGAATTAACAATATTAAACACAGATTCATACAACCTCTGTTGATTAAAATCCAAGAATTACCAACAATGAAGAGAAGTATTTGAAGCTGCTTGTGCTATTGCAAACCATATTTATATCCAGGCTATCTGCAGGATATCTGCAGTGTCTTCAGATTCAGCAGAAAACAAACAACGGACTCCTCTCCGTTGTTTGGGTGACATTCTCATTATTTTAGTAAAAGAAAAACACAGATTTGAAAGCAGCTTATTTACAGGTCTTAAGTCACTTAAAAAAAATAAAGTTGAATCATTGCCTTCCACAGAAATCCTAGTGTTGAAGGGGCCTGGGATTTCAATCAGAGCTAATGGTTGCTTTTGCTGGAAAAAGAGGAACTGCAGCTGGGTAAAGCTTTTAATTACTTATTTTTGATTGGTCTAGTTCTCTAAATGTGTGTATGTAAGCCTTAACTACAGCAAGTAATGTCTGATTGCCACTTTCAGCAAGTTTGTGCCACTACTCATTTCAATCTTCTGCAGATCCTTCTGTGTATATGAAGTGGACCTTCCTTGTAACCTTCCACTGCTCAGAAACACAGAGGCTGTGGAAACACAAGAAGATCCTGCAATCTGCATTCATTCTTCACTGTTGGGAAACCACTCAGACAGCACACCTGGATCTGAGATACTCTCTTCTCCACTGCCTTGGTTCAGTCACCCTTTACATAGCATTCGTTTTGTAAATACATTGTGTGTCGTGCCCAAAGAACACCATCTTGACTGAGATCAGATTCATCATGGATGCACGACAAACCTGAGTAGGGTTAGAGTATACCTATGTCACACTGACCTGAACAGGTTTTTGCTTATCTAGCCTTGACTATTAAATACTCTTTAGGTCGTTTTCCTGTTAAGAGAGCAGAGTGCAAAGAGAATGCAGACTGAGACAAGACTTATTTAAATGAAACAGAATAAGACACATGCATGGGGATATAAGGATGCATTATGCTCTGATTCTAACACCACTTGAAGGTTGATGAGGTTGTACTCACTCTAACCTGACATACCATATGGTAGATGACTCTGCATCTCTTCTCAGCTGGAAATATCCTCTATTGTGTGACTAAAGCAGTATTAAAAGGGTCTAGTCATATTCTCACTAGACAAAATACCTTTTATTTAGGCTGTATGTGATATCTCTCCTTATCAGCATGGAAACTTCAGAAATCATGATTCCTCAATTATAAAGAGTGTATGTACTCACCTGTTCCTGCTGATCTTATGCTGAGACAAACTGTGTACAACTACAGAGGATGGCACAATGCAGAGAAGAATGTTCCTCTCCCAGAGAGACAGACCAAAGCAGTCTGCCCATTGTGCATGGTAGCAAACAGATCATTAAATTCTCTCGAGCATCTCCCTCCATGCTAATAAACACAACTATGAAACCTCTCTGTGATAATTCATTATAGGTAAGATCAAGTCACTGTGCTAATCCAAGGAGGTGAGATAAAATAGAACATGTTCCAAAATGATTTCTTATTGTGTGTAACTCAATTTGCATAGATGAATGCTCCTGAATGATGCTAAACATGTTGGTGAGACAGCATGAAACCAAATGATGCCATTCAGTCACAATTTTCTTCAGGAAATCAGTTGGTTTTCCTTAATTAGGCATGTAATGATAGCTGAAATCCTGCTTGTATGATTGGTGTAGTGATAATAAAAAACCAGTAAAAATGGAGCAAAAAGAGTAGAATATGCAGCTTTTCTTAAGGATATTTATTGTTATTTCTGTAATCTTGGAAAATCCTTGTAAGAATGTAGAAGAGCACAACAGCAAAACAGAACAGGTAATGAGTTTGGAAAACGTAGAATGCCAGCTCCTTTAAAGTATAAATAACATGAACGATGATGAAGCAGTAAAGGAACAAGGCATATTTGTTTGAGGGCTGGAGTAGGTTTTGGAGTCCTGCATTGACCTGCAGAAAAAGGAAAAGATACACATTATGTCACACATCCACTCCATGCTTCTCTGAGCACACCTGGACTGCTGGCACACTCAGTTCATGAAAAGTTGCTGTGAGATAAGGCAGCATATGAACAGAAAATGTATCAGCTATGCTGTGTTCAGTGGCAAATGTCACATCCGCACCAGACCCATAACATAAGTTAAGCTTTCTCTCTCTGAAATGAAGGTGACTGACCTCATATTTACTGCAAGAACAAGTGTGCAGGTACATAAAGCAGGTCATGTGAAGTAAGGGCACATCCATGGTAAGGCTTTTGTGTATCTGTCTCTACATCTGTGGAATAAACTGTTGCCTATGGTTTTCGGCCATTTCACACCTTTACACATGTCCATGGGCAATCTCTCAGGTCTTAATTTAATAAGAAAACCCAGTAGTTAATTTGTTTAATCCAGATGCATGTCATTAATTTAGCAAAATATATATTGGACCTGATCCTCACTGTTTTTCTCTGCTAGAACTTCACTGATTTCATTGGAACTACATTTACTTCATGTAATTGTGAGATCCTATCCAGGCCTATGGATTATCTATATGAATAAATCAATAGACACATGCATATGGAAAACTTCAGAGATTATCTGGTACGTAGCTCAATGCCATTCTTGTGCATGATCTGAGCTCCTATGTACAACCACAACATGAATGCTACAATTAGTGTGTAAACCATACTCTACTATCCTGTCCTGATATAGAGCATAGAATCTGCAAGAGAAGACAAACAGTGCAAGTACCTCTAAAACTTTGGTGATTTAGAATCAGATACTCCTCTTAATCTCTCAGTCTAACGACAAATTGCCTTAAACTGAAGGAGAGTCAAGCCCACAGATAGCTAATGTGATCAGCAAGAGACCAGGCAACCAAGACTGGCAGCTGTCCCATTTGCTAAACTCTGCCAAATAGAATGGTCTCTTCTGGGCTGGACTACTGTTAACCACAGACTCATATGCCTGAACATACGATAACCTCATCCACTTCTGCAAAAAAACAGGCTTCCAAAATCTGACTAATTATCTAGAAAACTTTCATTACTTTGGGAGGTTCTTTCATCTAATTATTTATTTATAAATAATATATAAATTCATAAATAATTCATAAACTGTAACCCAGGAAATTGCTCCCACTGCAGAAACAGGAAACTGATCAAAGTGGTGTTCAGAGCAATCCCCCTGGTGAGGGGGAAGGAAATGAGGAGAAAAACACGTTCTTGGATCCTTTCATCATACTCTTAATTGTGAGTTAACTGTTCTTTAATATATTTTACAGCAATGAACGTTGCCACAGTTCATATTCTACAGAGTGGAACTCCATTCTCCTGAAGTATGTGTACAAGCTGTAAAGATCACCTTGTCAGGACTTTAAAAGAAGGCCCAGGACTATTCAACACCTAAAAGAGTAAAATCTTACAAATTGCTTAGCGAATTGTCTTAGATTTATGTAATGTGAATGTTTCAGTCTTTACTGTGTTCAACCCTTTTTGTGTTTCCCTACTTACCGATCCTTTTACTGCCTGGTGACGAATCTGCTCCATTCTCTCTTCATGAAGCCTTTGCTTTTCCTTATCCTCCTGTTCACATTTCAGTTTAGCCAGCACAAAATGCCACCTCATCCTCTCAAGCTCAAGATAAGCTCCTGTGACCTTCTGGTCACAGAACTGCTCCAGCTCCTCTTCATTGGTGGACACTTCTGACTCCAAACTGCCATTTTCTTCCATATCCAAATATCCTGTAGGACACTTAGCATCCCTGTTCTCTGTTTCACTGTCTGAGCTGAAAGATGATGTTGGTGTGCCTGTGATGGCTTCCTGCTGTAGAGAGGGAGGATAAATTAATATTTAAGCTGATAGTTGAAAATAGAATATGGTCATCTAAGTCAACCTGAATATTTGTTCAAGTGATTATTCACACATTTGTGTAACGACTCAAGAGTTATCTAATATCCATTATTTCCCTTTGAAAATTGTGTTCCTAAAGCTGTAAATCTTCCATTGAATGTCATCTTATAAAATATAAAATATCCACCATATAAAAATTTTCTGATTTGAAAATGTAAAGAAAATTTCGACAACAATTAATTGGGGCCTGGCTGGTTAAAGCCAAACACTATGGCTCTTTTGACCAAATGAAAGGATTTTACATTTTGTGAATGTGATGTTAATCTATAAAGATGGGAGCTCACCTCTGAGAATAAACTCAAATGTCTTACAATCCTCACTTTCCTTTGCAGATTCACTTTCCTGGATGATCTACATCTTCCATGATGCACTGTAGTTTTACATCTGGAAGAATTTTATTTCCCACTTACCATCTTTTCATGCTGCTGCTTCTCCTTATCATTATTCTGGGCTTTCTGGGAAGTAAGTTTTAGAGCTTTTTGATTTTCTTCAAGCTCTTCCATAGTTGTTTGGAAAGAATATTCTGATTCTTCTAGATCACTGCTTTCTTCCAAATCTCCTTGTATTTTTTGGTCTTTAGCAAACAGGATTCCTGTCTCAAGACGGGGGCCCTCCACCGATGTCAAAGCATCTCCAGGAACGTTCTGGAATAGAACATAGAATGGGCATAGCTCTGTACTGACAATGAAGCAGGTGACCCTTCTAAATGCAATAAAAGTAATGACTCTGAGAATGTGGGTATGTACACACAGGGCATACTGGAGCCTATAGGAAAGTGACCGGGGGCTTGGCTGTCATTTCCATTCCATCATGTTCCTTGCCTAGGTATGAATGAAAAAATTAAATCGCTGGATATGGGTCTGTAGGCAGAGCTGAAAAATCTCACTTGTAGGCTTTTTAAAACGAGAATTTGTTGGCAGTTTCCCTTACAGTAACCTGTGGAGCTGGCTAGGGGCCTCCAAGAAGCAAGAATAGTGTATCACACTCCTTTAAAATGTAGCATAATCAATATATTTCCGCAGCTCAGATAAGGATGGCTTTTCTTTTCTGGAAATAAAACTTGACTGAAAATCTACCTCAGCCTGGGGAGTTTCCTACTGCCTCCAGAATACTCAGATCAGAACTTGCAGGGTACATCTAGTCATTAAATAGAAATCCGTATTATCCTTTTAACTGACCACAGCTACATAGACACTTCAGCCTGTGAACTAAAAGTTCAGCCTCTTGTTTCCAGGCTCACAGTACTTGCTTCATTCTATAAAAGTGATATAAGGCATAGATTTTACATCTGATAAAAGATTTATGCAAGTAAGACAATTAGTTTTTGTTGAGTTTGAGGAAGAGGTGCAGAAGAGGAAGAAAGTAAAGCAAGCTGATTACCATGGGTAACTGATGCCCAAAGTCAGAGCAGGTAGCAGGTTAAACAAAAGGCAACAAACTTTTCACAGGATTTCCACACCTGAAATGTAAAACCAGCTGTCCCAGTTCAAAGACCGTGACACAGCGACTGCAGAGATTCTGACCTTGGCCCTTGGCAGACCTCCTAAGTGCCCTGTTGCCACAACAAACTGATTCTCATTGTTGGCAAGGACACATTCTATCACACTCCTTGACTGTCAGAGCAGTATCCAGGCTATTCAGGGTGGACGGAGCTTACCTCCTCTTTTGTGACAGATCATCCTAACCTGGTCACTGTTTTCCCCCTGGTAAATACATCTGTATGTTGCAGTGGAGCTTTCTGCCAGAATTTGTGGACTTCCAGAACATCCTTGTGCCCAACCCAATTAGCTTTTTCTGGAAGGCAGGTTTATTGGATCAGATAGTGCACCATTGATAATAGTTATCCCATTTTGGTGTTCCTGGATAGTTTCTCTTTAAGGCGTTGCACTGAACCTCGTGGATGTAATTGGCCCAGGAATTTCCACACTGTCCTCTACTCCCTGCTGTAGATATGCCAGCATTTCAGTTAATTTCATCTATAAACTGAATCCCTTGCAGGGACTGATCATAACCTCACAGTGACTTTGTGACACACTAAAGGTTGTCCCTGTAGTAAGGTGATGGGAGTCCTTTAAGAAACTTAAAGAAAAATTTCTTACCTATTATTCAGGAGTAAGGAGATAAAGTTCTACTGTTACTAGTCTAGTCTAGTCTTTTCTAAAGGACCTCTCAGAAAAGGATGTATCAATTACAGATTATATAATCATCCTCAATTGCTTTTTTTGCCCTGTTCCCTATAACAAATACACTAGCACAAAGTCAGTGTATTTGCTCGGTGTGTGTGACATGTGGAGAGCCGCGTGACAGATCCAGTGAAGATAAGAAAGATTAATGAAGCTACTGAGACCACTTCCCATGGCATCGTTTATCAAGTGTTTTGTCAGCTTAGAGCTGGATTTTCAAATCCCAAGGCACACTGAAGACAGAGTGATCCACAGGGCTCTAGAATTCCATCATTAGTTTTGACTGCATATATTATAGGGTTTTTATTTGCTTGTGGTGCTGATGATCCAATTACTCAGTTAAACACAGGTCCTAGTTATTGAATAATCACAAAAAAAGCAAGAAGGGATGTAAGATATTTGGGTATTCCTGTGTATTTGTGTATTTACCTTACACTTTCCAATGGGAATGTGCATTTTCTAAGAAGACACTGAAATGGAACTGTGGCAGTCTTTGTGCTTTTTTTGCAGTTAAGTCTCTTGAATTCCTGATGGATTGTGCAGATATCATAATGCTTTAAATGGTTACTAATGATGTATTTGTTAGAAGAGTCTCAATACACCCACCTAAATACAGTTCCCCATAAATCTTAAAGAACTATAAAAAAGGATTTTCAATGCTGTCCAGGGATCAAACATTGTAATTAGGAAATCAATCTGGTTTTGCTGAATGACTTAATTGGCAAGTGGGAGGCACAGGATACTGTTAGATAGACATGAACTATACAATCATCTTCCTACAGTAAATAGGTATTTGCAAAATCATTCATTCTTCATGTACCAAACACATTTCAATCTTGTGCAGCCAGACTCACTATAAGGTACTTCAGAGAGTTGTTCTCAGCGTCTCACATGCTCTTGTCCTTGATTTATTGTTCTAAAATATTTGCCTTCACATTCAAACCAGAAAAGCTAATTTCTTCTTGAGCCCTTTCATTTCTTCTCACACCCCAAAAAGCAGAGGCTGCTACTTCCACTTTCAAATTATTCTCTCTTTTGCCCTCTTTTGCTTTCCTTTTATCTCTCCAAACTTGCTGTCCTTTGCCAGCAGAGTGAATTTAAAGCATAGCAGGAAGGTATACTTTTGCTGTCATTTGTGCTGCAGTTATTGCTATATTTTGCAGAAATTTACTTTCATTTCCTTCTCGATATGATTCCAATTGCAAGGACACAGTAGGGCATGTAACAGTTTGGATATCTGCCCATATTTAGAGGGTGAGGGACGTTCATGCCTGAGTAGGAAGTCTCTCTTCACAACATATTTCAGTGACTGAAGATAATTTCTTTATAAAGCCTAGTGCATCTCATGAGCATCTTTGCTAGAAGTGAGATTTGGAGTAGTACATTAGTAATCTGTGTCTATTTGCAACATCACTAAGACTTCCAGGATGCCCAAGATTTAGGAAATTAGACGAATGCCCAAATTCTTCTTTTTCTGCCTGGCCAAAATGTACGTGCAAGAAAAGAGTGCACATTTCAGTGAAATAAAATACACATAACCCTCATCAAAAATAATGGCCAGAAAATTATGATCACCAACATCCCAAGCTCTTTCAAGGCTAAGTTGCCTCCTCTGTGTATTTTCTGGTGAATCCCAATGAGCTGTTTTAAATTATCTTGCCTAATTGCGCTTCACTGTTCCTTTAGTGAATTTTGATGACCTCTCAGAAGATACTTTTGAATTTCCTGAAGATAAGCGCGAAACACATGGGCTGTACATACTGGATAACAAAGACAATAATACTATATGTGTACTGAAAGTGGTCTAATTTGATTGTAAAACTCATTCTTTTGCTTTTTTTACAGCTTGCTTAATAAACTCATGCTCTGCTCCTGTGTCAGCACTGGGATACTTCATTGTCATGGGCTGATTTATCATGGTTTCATTTCTTTTCTTTTCTTTGTGCACCAAGGAAAGGGCTCTTTCATTTTGTTAAAATGGTGTAAAACTATTCACCTGTAAGATTTAATTACAGCGTACAACATACATACATACATGCATATTTAAGTATGTGATTATTTTAAGGTATTTGTATGTCATGAAGGACAGAATAGGAAATATGAATATTTCTGTGACACATCAGGGCAAATCAGTTTTCTGAGTGATGGTTTGGTTGAAGGCTATGGGTGTTACAGTAACTGATGGAGATATGAAACCCCTCCATTGATCAGATTACCATCTAGAATAGGTTAGCAAACCTCATTTTCTCCCATGACATTCTGCTGGTTTTCATCATCTGAGAATTTCACCTAGAATATTTCACAACAATTCTGAGGCACTACAAATAGAGTTGTGTTCTTTTACCCGACAAATAATACTGAGACCCCCAAATCCAGGTAACTTCAGCATTTCATGAAACATCTACATATCTTTTTCACCAGGCTTAATTGGAGCTTTCTTAATTTCAGACTTTACTTTGTATTCATTATAATTCTAACTATACTCCAGCAAAGATAAACTCCTGAAGCCTGGGTCTAACCCCACCTGCTCCAGTGAAAAGGTGCCTCCTGGTTTCTCCCAAGGCAGGTATTAGCACAGTGCTGTCAAGCTGTCTAAGCTTGATAGATAGCTGAAAGTTGTGAGTAGAAGGCTGTGCATGTTGTGTCTGAGTAAGCAGATGAAGCCAAGTAGCAACAACCACCACAAAAGCACCACCAGTCTGACTTTCCTCAAAATTTATACTGATTTTGCACAGCTGTAATTGACATCACAAGATTCAAGACAGCACAGCATTGCTGTCATGGTATTCAATGGCAGCTTTTAGTAAAAAATAATTATGTGGGACTTCAACAATATTGAGTTTCAGTAAGGAGTTGGTGGATGTGTTTTGGTATAGGGCCCTTAAAAACCATGAATGCATTTGAAATGGAAAAAGGCTTTTTTTGAACGCTTGACAGAAAGTTCTGCAGTTATTCCAGGTAGTATTAGAAATAAGCTCTGAATAAAAATAAAATCATTTGCAAAAGCTGAGCTACTTTTACTGCTGGCTCCAGTGCAGTCAGCATATCGATCACTGAAGAATTAACAATTATTTTTGCTTCCAAGTGAATTGCTCCATATTCTAAACCCAAATTTTTTATTAGTTTCTGAATCATTGATGAGAGTCTGAGCCAAGGAAAGGACAGCCCTAAAAGATAAATGCAATTTTTCTTCTGTTGGCTTTGGGCCATCAGTATAGAAGATGGCCTCTCCCGTTACTTATACTTACAAGAGTTTCACAACTGCCTGCAGATCTGTTGGACCCCTTCAGACAAAGACAATCCACCGACAAAATCTCATTTCTTCCTATGTAGATGTTGGTTGGGTGGTGTCTCACATTTGAGGTAGTTCAACATTCCTCTTTATAACCAGTTTACTGCATTCATTGCAGGGACAGAAGCACTTTGAATAGCTGGCAAACCTCATTTTTTTGAATATTCAGGATACCTCAGATGAAATGATTCACTAGAATTAGAGTGTACTGTATCTCTACTTAAAAAACTGATAATATATACTGAGAAAGGAAGGAGATGGAAATATAGCTACTTGAGAAGCCATCTCTAGCATTCTGAGAGCAGAGGGGCAGCACATATTCAGTAAGCAATCAGACCTGTGCTCAAGCCTGAGACACCATCTCAGAGCTGTCACCGTGATTTGTTTGGATACCTTATTCTCCTCCTACCCTGAGAACCAGCTCATGGTGACAGCTGTACTTAGAAGTACCCCCACACTAATACCACTCACATTAAATGTCAGCCTAGTTACTCAGCCTGTTCCATCTCATACTGTGTGGTCAGAACTGTCTCAGTATGACATTAGCATTTGAAATGTGTTTCTCAGTTATCAGGAAGTCTCAGCCAAAAAAAGAGAGTTATTATCTCAAAGAGAAAAAAAAGTTCTCAAGCCATCAAAACTACATTTTTTTTTCCTTAAGACACGTTTGACATTTCTATAAATTTTTGGGGTTGATACTTTATGACTAAATCTACTGAACGCTAAGACATTTGTCTTGATATACATATGTAGACAAGTCCCTTCTCCCAAGACATTACCATATAAACCAAGGTCAGATGATTCAGTTAAAAGCCCAAATTGTTCCTGGCACGGCTCTACTTCTGTAAACAGAGCATATTACTTATTTATACTAGCTGACTTTTACTTCTTTTTTTTTTTTTTTCTCTCAAGAAAGAAGTAGAATTACAATCAGAGCACTGGAAGCACAACAGTGCTTCTTAGCCCAGTGGGTGGAAGTTGATAATTCAGAACATACATATAAAGAGCAATCTGGGAGATGACACTTGGTGTTTTAGAGAAGTAAGGCAAAAAAGAAGACATGAAAATCCTCATAGGACAAAGAGACAGACAAAGAAACAGGTTGACTGCATGGACTGAATAAAGAAAGGAAGCTAACAAATAGCTTTAAATTGCAAATGCTCCCCAAAACCAAAGCAAATTAATATCACCAAGACTGAATTCCCTCATGGAGAAGCTCTGGGAACAAAGAACAATAGATGACTCAGAGAGGAGCAAAAGAGCAAAGAAATATTAACTGAACATAGACACTCTTGCTGTGAAAGGCAGTCTCTGTCTTCAATCCGCATTTGTGTGTATTGCATGGGGAGGAAGCCAACATTGCAGCATCCCAGGGCACGCATCCCTTTGGTTGATGTGTGAAACCCTGCTAAAGCCATGTATCTCAGCTCCCTTCACATTCTCCCAGACAAGTCCTAGAGAACAATTCCCTTTTGGGGATTTGCATTTACTGAAACCCTTAACAAGCAACACAAAAACGTCTATCCAGCCTCCCAGCTGGCTCCAGGTCTTCATACTTAGTCCTCAATATAAATCCTGCTAAGTTTTTCTATCCGCACGACTTGTCTTCACTACCCAGGCTATCAGCCTGCTATTTCCTGAAAGCAAATACTTACAGATTCTCTGTCAGCTAAACTCTCTAGAGAAACTGCCAGAGCACACACTTTTTCCAAGAAGCAACTCCCAGAGTTTCTCCCTCAACACTTCTCTGAGGCACCTAACAGCTGTTCTAATGTTAGCTAGGAGGTCCCTAGCTGGTAAGCACTTGGCACCATTCCCTAGCTTCCCTGCTGCTGCTCCAAGCAGCCATGTCTTCAAATGCCAACATCACGAAACAGTGGGAAGGGGAAGAGGGGAAGGTCATATCACAGCCTATACAGCACAACTCAACAAAGATGGCGATTGTCACAGCACAGTCAAGACTCCTTTATCCTCCAGTTTTAAAGACAATACTATAAGGAACAACAGTCTTATATAGTGACGAAGAAAAATGCTGTGTGGCAACGTAATAATGGCAAACAAAACATACAGTTTCGTAAGGCTTGGCACACCATTCTGGAGCGGGTCCAGGAATGGTGAAAGGGCTCAAGCAGCCAGATGTAGCAGCATGAAGAGGTTTAGGCTATGCAGGCAACGACATAGCAAACTTCAGGGAAGTGTCCATCACCAATACAGTTACAAATATTCACTATACTGGGAGATGGGGCATATGAGACACTGAATAGTCCTATTCTCTCTGTCTCTAGTTAAATGGCAATTAGACTGCTCTGGAGTGGATATGTAACTGGACAGGAACAGCCTATACAAGATTCTTCTCCATTACAGAGCTTTCTTCAAAAGCACTCTTTGTTCAAAAGGGTGTGTCTGGGGCTCTGTGTGTGTGTGAATAGTAAGCCTAATTATAGCCTATATTGTCTAGGTGGCCGCATAATACTTTGTCATTACCCAGAGCCAGGCAACAGCAACGCTAGATGTGGGAAGTTCATCAACTTACTCTTAGACAAATATTTTCCCATCTAGAACAAGGAAAGGAAATAGAAACCCAGAAAACCCAGTCTTGGTGAGAAAGCAGAGAATGTCTGCTGCAGCTTACCAGGTGAACAGGATATTTGGTTTTTGCAGACTAGTTGAACATGAGTCAGCAATATGCCTTAGTGAAGGATGAGGGTCAACAGCATACTAGACTGCATTAGACAGCAGTTCAAGGGAAGAGCTTATTCTCTCTGTTCACTACTTTTGATATGACATCTGTCTGAGCTCCCCAGTAGCCAAGACACACTGTCAAACTGAAGGAAGTCCAGCAGAGGTATCCTAAAATGATTAGGGGACTGCAGTGCATGAATGAGAGACCTGGGTTTATTCAGTCTACAGAAGAAAAGTCGGGGGGGGAGGGGGAGGGGAGCGAAGGGGTGGCCACGGCCGGGGCGAGCAGCTCGTGGAAGTCAACAAGCAGGGTTATAGCTGACGG
>JBCJKH010013096.1:0-21576 GCA_039877255.1 Loriculus beryllinus | reverse complement strand
AGGAAACCCTTTCCCCCCCCCCCCCCCCCCCAAACTGGTCATGCTTAAGGAAAAAAAAAAAGGAAAAGTCAGTGATGGCTACCTATGACCTAAAACATTCACATAAACTCCTACATGAATTCCGTGTGGTTGATTGAGCAGGATTTGAGTTTGTTTTGTTCAAGATACAAAGGAAGAGCTTTAAAAAACTGCATCAAAACACAGAAGCCTTTAGTATGATAGATGCAATGAGGAATTTTTTCTTTCAGAACAAATAAAATACCTTGTATTTCTGTTTTTAAAGAAAGGTCAGATGCTAAAACCTATTTAAAGAAAACTTTTCTAGCTTTTAGCAGTCTTTCAATTCACTCTGTATTATGTATAACTCACTTCACTTGCCAAAACCAGGTAACTGGAAGAACTGGACACTTCATTGTGATGACCTGATCTTTTATTAGATTTTGGAATATGGGAAAGAGCTCATTCTTTCAGAACACTGTTTTCTCCTGCTAACATCAATGGACACTTGAAAATGCTAACAGAAGATCAAAACTATACACTGTTACAGTACCATTCACCCAAACACAATTGGCGTCATCAGCTAATGTATGATCAGTATTAGGGGAAGGATTTTATGTCCAGGGTAAAAAGCTGTCAAAAAACTGACACTTTTGAAACAGTTGCAACAAACTCAAATCAGCCTAAGCAATATGATCTTATGTGCAGGATGGATTAGAAAACACAGGATTCTGAGGATTCTGTAATTCTGGTAACGGGAATGGGAACAGTAGCCTTTGGATCCAGAAAAAACACATTAACTAATGTGCAGATTACTTTCCTCAACCACTTAATACAGTTTCTTCTGTTCTAAGCTGCCTAGCTTTGTATGCACTCAATTAATTTCACTTTTCTAAAAACAGAAGACAAAGCATATCGGGAGACAAAATAAGCCTAAAGACATACCCTTGCACTTCAACTAATTACTTGGTTTTGCATGGGAAGTTGAATTCAGTCTCTGACAGGAGATCAAATCAAACTACTGAAGTTTGTTAATCCATCGCAAGTCACATACTTCTACAAAACAAGTATCATTACAGTTTAGATATCTTTTCCTATAAAGGAAAACCAAGAAAAGATAACATGAAAAATACTCTGGAGCCTGGTTTTATTTTCTCTGTAAATAAATACGTATGTATTCAAGCTCACCTATACATAGGGATAAAAAATGTATTATAAGTATTTCTTTGGCACACACAAAAATCCAAATTATAACATCATGTTGTAAAGCAGAAAACAGTACTGAAACTGCCAGGTAAATAAAAATAAAACTGACAATTTCCTTGTACATACAAGACAAAAATATAGCATTATATAAGAAAAAACAGTGGTAGATTTTTAACAATATATTTTACTCTTGCTACTATGTATGTCATCATACTACTTTTAGTAAAGAGGTTCCTTAATGTCATTAATCACAACACCTTGAAATTAACACTAGGAGACTTCACAGACTTCAGGATTTACTCAAAACACTGACAGCCTTGGAATGACTGCCTTCAGAGTATTTAAAAAAAAAGCAGGGAAGTGATATTTGACCCAGTTTTCCAATTTAAGAAAGCAGGTACAGAGAAACTGAAAGACATGCAAGAAGCCTGTAAGAAAATACAGATCTGAAATCAGGTGCTATGTTTTAAGCTAGAGCACTAATGAATGGACTAGCCTTCCTCTTTCACATGGTATACGTAAGCAGTATCCTTTTCTTTGCTAAATAAACCATATATAAACTTGAACTTACTTCTGAGAAATCTTTTGTGTCCTTGAGGCTAACTTTTTTAAATAACTTCATGTTACTTCATATATTCATAAAATGCATTCCTCATAGCCTGGGTCCTTTGACAATTTCCTATTGTAATTAGTTTCCCCTGGGCTAGAAAACATAGTACTTCCCTGGGCTGTAAATTTAGCCCATGTCCTCATTTCTCCCTCCTCCTTCAAGAGAACAGGTCATCATAAAATTCAAGCTTCTTCTAGCCAAGTTCTGGCAGTGTTTTTGTAAGACACTGTCTCATCATAAGAATCCCTGCAGCAAAGTTGCCATTTAGAAAACAGATTACCTATTTAATTCTTTGATTAATTTCTTATGTCTGCTAGCAGCATTTCAATCTTTGACTATAATAAAATTAGAGCAGATGGACAACTCCCAGATACAGCAAAAAATGCTCAAAGCCATGACACACACCAGTTCTAGACTGTAAGCCCATGAAAAAGTTGCCCTTGCTATGAGAAGATCTATTTTCACATGAGTAACATATTCTGGGGATAAATGTATCTAAAAGTAATCTCAGTCAAAAAAACAGAACTGCTACTGCAGTTCATGCTTAAGAAACTCCTGCATACAGGAATACAGCACACCTACATCAGATTGAATCACAGGTGCTGAGATTTGGTTCACTGAACTCAAATAGCACTCAACATGTAGAAAGTTAATGAACAAAAGGATTTTATTTGGGTGAGTTTATTGTTGGTTTTGTTGTTCGGTCTCCTCTCCCCCACCCCCCAGGAGCTACCATTGATGCTCCACTTAATGATGGCTACTGTAAAAATTAAACAAACAAACAGACAAACTAGGGTCTGTGAGAAGTCAAAGAATGTCGTAATAGAAAAAATTACTGAGGAACCATTTCAATGCATTTTTTAATAGAAATCAAAACACATTTGAATTTCATTCTGTAAAATGACGCTACAGGCTTCCAAAGCATAGAGGATTTTCCTAGATTTGTTTTATGTTCTTTTAGCATTTTCAAAACACACTTTTATTCATATCTGTATTCATTAGCCATAATGGCAACGTGTGGCTTACATCATAAAAATCATAGAATATTAACCCTTTAGCCTTCTTTTTTCCTTATTAAAATAAATAAATAAAATAAAAAACTATTTGGAATCTATGACTTTGGAAAAAAAAAATCTATGACTTTAGAATCACTGACAGTGATTCTAGTTCATTTTCTCTCTGATGAGCAATTCAGGGACCTATTATGAAACAAACAAAAGAAACCCCATCCAAGTGCATCTATTCTTGAAAGTTCTCTCTTCTATAATTAGCTGTACCTTACCCTCTTTCTGAATATACTTCCACATCAAGGAACATTTTTAGGGAAACATATGTACCTATAAAATTTCTGTTAACAGTTTTAAATTTTCCCAACAACTGTGACAGATTACTATATAATACAATGTAGTTATAGTTGTCAAGCTATCACTTACCTAAGTGCTTAAAGATTTACCAGAACAATTCTAATTTCTATTAACAAAGCATGCTCAAAATTCATATCAAAAGGAATAAAAGCTAATGGTCATAGGAAGCGTCACTTGACAAATAGAAATTTTAAGTGAGAAGTACACTACAGTGACATGATAAATGCATTAACACAAATATTTACTGGAAGAAACATATTTCATTTTATTTGCGTTTACATAAAGAAAACATTGAAACAGCCCTTCATATAGGATGAGCAAAATCCCCAAAACTAGAGCAGTTGGATTTTATTGATCAAGCAATACCATCCCATCCAGTTTTAATTTGCACAGATAACAGATGTTCTGTAATAACTAAACAGAGATATATGTGTAGAAAAGGGCAGGAAGAAAGTAATTTCCTACTTAGTCTGATTGCACCCTTGGGGATTTGGTTTGTGTAGTAAAGAAAATATTGATCTTCAAGTCTTAAACAGTTGCTACCGCTGATAAATCTTGTGCATCTCCACACCCTGAACAAGAGAAAATCAAAAAATTTCTCCTCTCACACACGGCAATCCAAGTGTCTATTAATCACCTACAAATTACATGTATTTTTTTTAAACCACCTTAAATTCTCAATGTTTAAACTTTGTGTTCAGGAATGTTAATAGCAATTATCTTTGCCCTGTTTTGTTTTTTCTTTAATTGTATCAAACTTTACACCTACGTACTAAACCAGTTACAAACAGGACGCATTTTTGGTTACAGTACTCCATTCAATTAAAAACAAAAAGAAAGTGAAGCTTGATGCTGCAGTTGTTATGAATTTGTCTGGATTCAATACGAAACTGAACAAACTTATAGAAGAGATATCAACCACGAGTTGTTTAATGTACAGCAACTTGATCAGACTCAGAAAAATCACTAAAGTCGTAAATAACATAAGTCTTGGAGAGGAACAGAAGTTATGATTACATATACCAGTCTTGTGTAAATTTCTTGTGTAGACATCCAGTTTTGGCTATTATTTGAAAAACAATATTTGGCTATGTGGATCTTTGATACAAACCTTTTTGTTATGTTCCTAATCAATAAAAGGGAGTTGCTCAGATAACTAAAAATGTTTTGGTTTGGTTTAGCTAAATTTGAAACGAAGAAAGCATGGCGAACAAACCCTCATAAAGAAGTTAAATACTAGGAATCAGCAAAGCTAGAAGGATTACAGTCACCACCACAAAACACACATATAAGGATTGTGTCAAAAATTGCAAGCTATACACATGGCTGTGCCAAAGAATATGCTCATTTTACTATCTAGCTTATACGTAGAAGCAAAAGAGGTAAAGAAAAGATGACAGACAAAATGTTGAAGAAATCCAGTGGCTTAAAGCCTATGAACAAAATCTAGAATGTACATTTGTGTTTTCATTGTCTTAACATTTGCTTTCTTGTTCATCCTGGGATAAAAGTTACAGAATGGAAATGTCTATGCCTGATTACTTTAAAAAACAAACACACGAAACATTTGCATTGAATCTGGTATTCTTGTTTTTCTTTTTATTTGCCATTGTTCATAGGCTCCTTTCTAACATTGTCCTTAGACAAACACTAGGGGAATCTGCTAATTAACTTTGTTTTAGAAAGGCAGAAATAGAAAGTGTCATCCTGTAATTGAGGGACAGCTAGCTGTTATTGTAATAATCATATACCAAACGAAGATCTTTTCCTTTGGAATATATTGCTACCCCTGATTATAGGTTAAATTCCCAGAATTAAAACTCCATTCATAAGGATTTGAAAGCCCCAGCATAAGACTCGTGATCCGTATGCACTTGTTCCCACACAATTGTGTATGCTTATGTATAACAGCCCAAAAGAGCAAACAAACATAACAAAAACATGGCTACAGGGAACATCTTCATAAATGGTTATTAACTGAGATACAGCACATGCTGTGCACTTTATTACAGTCTAGCAAAATGACTATGACTGGAAAAATGCCAAAAGTCTTCGGATTTTCTGAATATATAAGATTGGAGCAATAGAACTATTTCTCCGGCAGTTTTTATGCCACTGGCTATCATATATTTATTTTTTGCAAGTATGACTGTATAACAGTGTTTCTGCAATCAAGAGAAAGCATTTTCTTTACCCATCCCTGCAATCTAATACTGCTTTAATTTTAGTAGGAGACATAGGAAGGAGAATGGAATCAAACCTGGTCTTTTAACATATTTTGATACTTTAGAAAATCCTACAGTGCTTAAGAAGAGTGTATTTATAGTTCACAGTGTAAAAGGTCATAAGCTATGCCTTTGCTACATCTAAAAAGGAGCAAATTCTAATCCTGACCTAAATGCAGTTCACACCAAGTAACTGAAGACCACAAGACAGCGCTCATGAGCTTTAGTTTCAAACACAGCAAATTTCTGAATGGTTTTCTCTAACACAGTCACAAATGAAGATCCATGTTGGAGTACAAGTTCCAACTGATTTTAACAGGAGTTAATGTATTTTAGTCTGTAATATACAAACACCACATGTTTACCATTCACTACAGATGCTATATGCATCGTATTGCCCACTAAATTTACAAGGCTGAGTTGCTGCTGCAGGCTAGAATAGTGCTTATTTTTCAGCACATGAATGTTGTTTACTGCCTTTACAGCTCAGTGTGTGAAAACCCATCAAGTCTGGAGCTGAAAATGCAATAGAATCAGTAGATAAACTCTGTGGCTCCATACAACTAATTGTTTTGCTTTTGGCTACAGCATATGTATTACTTGACTGCTAATTTCATGCTTCGATACTGCTTCTTCATAGCAGCAGATGAAATTGAAGCTCTAGTACCCCATTCAAATAGGCTAATAAACATGTATTCCATCCTTTTGCAATGCTTGACACACTCCTCACCTATTGCTATGCTTCTCTTTTATGAAGTCTAAACGAGTCCTCTATCTTAGCTCTTATTCTTGCCATTGTTGAACCAAATTTATATATCATCCTGGCTTATTCAGTAAGCAAAAGGGAATTCTAATTTTCCTGTTTATAGAAATCCTCTTATTAGTTGTGTCTGTAGAGGATTTAGGTTTGAAGTGGGGGTACACACTGCTGTTAAAAACTAATTCAAGGGAGTAACAGCAGCACATTTCTCTGCAGATGGACAAATAAACACTGAAGAAACCATACTTTTTCATGTGCACGAGTAAACAGAGGTTCAGATTCCTTCTAAGAACAGCAAGAATTGCTACTGTAGTTAATTCAGACATACCTGGCTCTAAGAACAAAGATGAAGATATAGTATTGTAGGACTGCCTAAGAGGATGGCTGAAAAAAATAAAGCTTGGTTGGTCCCAGAATTATTTGAACACCATGAAGTGAGAGCAACATTTCTAATCTCACCTTTAAAAAAAGCAAAAGGAGATGAAGAGTACTGAAATCTACCTAATCCAAGATAATTACACAATAGTGGATCATATAACAATGATGATAAAAATGAACGGTTGTGAAATTAAAAATGAATGGGACAAAACAAAAAAGAAAATCTAAGGAGATTTCTGATCCAACTCAAATACATATTTATTTCTACTGAGACATTACAGCATGGTTATATATTCTTACACCACAGATATACCAGAAACAACCTACAATATTTTAGCTGTGAAAGAACCCATAACTGTTGCATTCCTAAATTTAAGTGCAATGACTCCACTCCGCACCCCCCTCCCCTTTAATTTTTATTTTGTTAAACAAGAGGTAGAGATAGAAAATAAGGAACAAAATTAGAACTGAGGTACTCCAGACACGTCGAGAATGACAAGACATGGAATAAGTCCGTCTTTGGTATCCTCACATATCAAACCCAAGAAATGCAAAAAATGCCCTAGCTTATGCAGACTTTCAAGTTTATCCTTATTCGTGGATTTATCAAATGTATAAAATACACATATGCATTTACATACATAAAAGTAAAAACACACAAAAGGCAGACAATTTTAGATCTTGGGCAACACAAATCTGGTTTCCTATAGAACAAATCATCATTGCCTAGCAACCAGAGCTATTTTTATGTCAAACCATAATAATTCAACATTTCAGCTGTCTTTACTGAGATTTGGGAGTAGGGGAGATCACTTAAATCTCATCTCTTCCCATTTGACCCTCCCATACTCCTGACATTTGAACTTTTCAAAACTAAAAATCATTCCTTCACATAGCCCAGTTAGGAAAATTTCAGCATATAAACTGCAAGTCTGAGGAAAATTCTAAGTGACAGAAAAGGACACTATTCACCAAACACTCCTCTCATTCCATGTATGGGTATGGTTTACTGCAATTTATGTTCCCTATTTTAAGAACCTTCTGTAGGTTCTGATGCAATAACAAAAGGTCTGTGCAGCTAAAGCTGAGTTATGGTGTGTAGCATAACTGGTTTTTTATTTTAAGGGCTAAATCATAACAGTACAGTCTTGGACATAAAAGATATTTTACTGCACATTATAAACTTCTGTACTGCATTTTAATTACGAAATTCACTAGAAGACATTAATGAATACTAGTATCCTGAGATTTTGCACAGTTAACTGAAACTCAAATTCCCTTAACAAGACTTATAACACAACCATGATAGAGGAGCAGATTGGAGTTCAAAGCCAAAAAACATGTATATTGCTTTATCAAATCCAAAGCCTATTTCTGTCAACAGAAAAGACTAGATACATGAGAATAACATCCCTGCAAGTATATAAGGAAGATAGGAGAGATGAGGTATTTAAAAACTTGGTCCTGCATATTCAAACTGCTTGTGGTATCTTGAATATAATCTTCCATATCTCCTTGCACATATCAACTCAGAAGTGATTGAACAGTTTCTGTGGTTTATCTTTTTTTTTTTTTTAAATCAGAATCGAAAAGACTAGGAACACATGTTTGAAGTGAAAGATGAAATTCTGATGCATCCGCATAGCACCAGGAGGTAAAAAGATGTCTCTATGGCAATTCTCATGATGAAAAATAGTAAGAGCTGTTGACATTACATAACCTGAAAATGCAAAAAAGATGCAAAGAATGCAAAAGACTGAAATCCCTGACAGATGAACCAAAATACAGCCTTTACTAATGATTTTCCACAAACAATACAGAAAGGCAAGAAATATACAGAAATGTACAGCAAAGCATTCTCCTGGCAAGTTTACCACTTCCCCAACCAAACAATATGCTCTGGTTACAGTGTACAATCATCTATACTGTTTTCAGGTAAGAAAAGGAAACCTAACAAAATAAAAACTCAGAGGTTCCTCTCAGGTAAGCATTATTCCTATTTTAGAAACAAAAAAACTGGAACACAAGGATGTTCAGACACTTCCCAATGGCACTGACTTCCAGGTAACTGAGTTTTAGCTGTTGGATTCCAGGACTGGAAACTATCAAACAGCTTTAAGATACGCTACATTTCAAAAATGTGGGTGGTTAGAAGACTGCACGAAATCAAATCAGAAGTTGGCTAATACTAATTTCACAACTTTCTGGGAAAAATAAAAGGCAAAAGGAAAATTACTTTCCTTTTTTGGGGAAAGTAATTTCCATATATTCGGAGATAAATCAGAAGGCAGACGCAATTGTTTCTTAGCTATGACATGAATAAAGTATGCATGACATAAAAACTGACCAACTCCAGAACTCTTCTATGTTAAATACTATAAAAGTCTGTAAATTTGCTTAGTTCTGTAGAGGTTTTCCCAGAAATGGATTAAGGCTAGGTAGGTTTTATCAGCTGCTCCTTTCTGAATTTTAGTTCTTTCTATGGCCCTTAAAGGAAAATGCTGTTTGATAGAAAACACCACCGAAGAACTAAGGACCATTCTCTGAGAAATAAATTAAAATTCCTTAGAAAAATCAATGAATCTACATAGAAGCAAACAATGAGATTGTAATTTGATCTTTTTAAAGTTTATTTTTGTCCTCAAATATGGTGGGTCAGTGCTAGCAGTACTTTTCCTAAATATTAACACAGCATTCTCTAAAATAGGTAAAGGGTATTAAGATAACATATCACCTGTTGAAAAAAAAAAAAACCCATAGAAATACAATTCAGAGACAAGGACAAGAAGCCAAAACAAACACAGACAAATAAATTCTAATTGGAATTTCAGCTAACAAACGCACGACAGGTTCCCTACGCTACACAGCAGGCAGTATTTGATTTTCTTCCCTAGACTGAAGTGAGCAAATCCTAAACAACAATCCTTATCAACAGATCATATTCTAAGTTCTCCTGATGGAAAGTTTTGAATATGAAGATGTGGCAATTTGCCCCTGCTGTTGTAATGTTAGCTGCACAGTGGTGAGACATGTACTCTAGTCTTTCTTAGAATCTTTCCTTTTTTTTCCATAGGGAGAATGCTAAGCAGAACCTTGTATTTTTATTCTTATTCTCATTCAGAAACCCCTATTTACTACAATTTGTGTCTGCTGAGCTTAAGCTGGTTTGTACTTAAACCAATCAGAGAGACTTAAAAAAAATATCAGACTGCATCATTCTGATTTCTTCCTTTAAGTTTCCTTGGGTTGATGCCACAAAAGAATGAAAACTGAATGGAAAGAGAAAAACAGAATTACATGAATGAAATTACATGGCCTGACCTAGTTTTCATGGACTGTACAGGCTTGAATGTCTGAGGTATCAGCTTTTTTAAAAAACTACAGTAGAGTGCAGATGTTCTTCTTGGGTTTTTTTGTTGTTTTCTTTTTATATTAAAGATATCAAACTAAACACTCAAATAATGTTGCTGAGTTTATTATATGTTGAAGCTTTAACTTTTAAGATACGATTTATCAAATAGTCTGTTAGTTCACTGAAGAACATCTGTGTTCTTTTTATAGCCAGATTTAAGAATGACATACGACTATATCTATTGGTCAACATTAATGTCAGGGAATTTACACTCTTTGACATTACAGTGAAGAATTATCATTTCATTGCCTAGCTACACTGCAATGGACAGTACTCTAAACCAGAAAATAGCAGTAAAACAAGCAAAGAGCAAAGAAACAAACAAGCAAACAACCAGAAACCACCAAACACAACAAACCCCAAACAACTGACGCAGTTACTCCTTATCATTGATATTATGAGATTAATTGTTTTTAATTAAGATTACTGAGGCCAGAAGATTTATATACTTGTTGGAACCTATTTTAACCACTTGACTTGTAAAGACACTGGTGCTTATTGTTTATTTACTAAACTTTAATGGTGAGTTACAACACAGCATCATCTTCTACAGTTAATTTTGCCCATGTTCTTCTATTTCCATGATTTCTGTCTACTGACCAAATAAAGATTCTGAAATAAATGTAAACTATTATGTCCATGGCACTGTAACTGCAGCTTATTTTGCAGAACACAGAAGAAACTAAAACATTTTTAATCATAGTTCAAACAGATCTAAATACCACTCAATTCAGAAATGTAGCATGCAAATCTCTCATTTCACAAGGCTTAACTAATGAATATTTATTGCATCCTCAAATAAATAGTGCAACTAGAGACAAACCACACAGTGTTATATAGGTCCTCCACCACAAAATAAAAGCTGCATTGAAGATTTCATTGCTTTTCAAATTTGGTAGCTTAAAAGATGCTGTCTGAAATGATTTATAAACAAAATCCTCTGAAAGGCATTTGAATGCTGATGCTAGACTGACCAAAAAACCCACCAACCTAACAAACAGCACTCACACCCAGTTTCCACTATGTGGTCACTTAGACTAGTATTTTATTTGGAATACCTTTGATTTTGACAACTGTCTTCCTCAAAATGATCAACATGACAGGCGTTTTTCTTAATACTTCACAAAACAATTAATAGAACACTTTCCATTTTGGATCAGAAGCCCGGTGCAAAGTGTTGAATATTACAGACGTGGAATATTATACAAATTCTTTCATGAGATCATTATTTATTAGTCTTTTGGGTTTGGTTTGTGGTTCCCCCCCCCTTCTGATCTTCTCTAACATAGGCTTTTTCTCCACTGAAAGAAAAATAAATCCTTTCTTCAAGATTTCTAATAATCAATAGAACCTTCTCAAACAATGTCTTCTGTGGTTTTAAAATTAATTACTGAGAAAAGATTCAACATAATCTTTGCCTTAAACTTATAACACATATAAATTCAATCACCTGCACTATCTTCATTAGAATTTCACTCTACATGTTTCAACACATCAGCTTACAAAAGCCAAGAATACATATTTTTCACAACAAAGCTGTCTAAGGAGTCTTCCAGTTTCTAGACTGTCAATGCTTAACTTACCACTGTAACAAAAGGACCTGTTGTAGGGCATTTCACTGCCACTTCCTCCAGGATAGGACTGAAGAGTAATCTTCAAAGGTGTACTTATTTTACTGCCAAGTAAAACTGATACTGTGTAAATCATTAATGTAACTTACAAGAATCTCAGTGTATTACAGTCTGTGTCATTAGGGTATATGAAGGCATATACCTTCAGGGGGATGGAGTGAGAAATCAAGCATCTTAAAACTGTTAAATCATTTTTAAGCCTGCCTTTTCTGTCTTTTTCTTTTTAGGCTTCAGATGTTTTGCCTCTCGTGAGTGCTTCCTACACTGGGACAAAAGAGAAAGGACTTTCAGAGAAAAATATTCAAAACCATCAATTGGTGGAAAAAATTACTTAAGAATTACTTAAGAAGTAAGATTTAAAAACTGCCTAGTTGTAGTTGATTACTGAAGACAGATCAAGGTAGCTGTCTCAAGTATATAAAGATTGCTGCTTATCTAAACAGCAGTTACAAGGGAAAAGTAATAATGACAGTACAGTCATTTAGCTTTTGTGGCAGACTTTCTGACAGTGGGATACACTTAGTGACAAAGTGGAAATCAGTCTTTTAAAACTGGCCCAAGAGAACGTTAAAGAAAAAAAAAATCAAAATACAGAAAGAAACTTTCCTGCATTTTGGCAGGATTATAAAGATGGAAAACCTTATTCTTGGCTATGTCACAAAGAATAAAATCCTACAAGACTTCTGCAGAATAAATGTGCATCATACCTGTTAAATAGTTAGAAATGTAATTGAGCTTTCTAAAATCTTATCAAGCCTATACCATGATAAATGAAATGCACAGTTGAATATCTAAGCAAGGGCATTAACCTAGAATTGCAGGTTAATTTCATATATTAAAAGTCACAGAAGAAATTATTAGCAGCAGTAAGAATGTATATGCAATCACAAATTGCATGAAAGTTTATTTCTGGTCTCCATACTCTGATACTTTTAACTACAGAATGAATTATATATGTTCCACAATAAATAAAATAACAGCACTTATTCACCAAGCAGCATGTGTATCTGTATTGTCCATATAAACAAGGGCAAATGGCAAACAGGAAAGCCAGTCAGGATAGATTTAATTGGCATCCCACTGATATCTTGGCTTCTGTGATTCAGAGGCTCTAAAAAACATTTCTTTCTTTCACCTAAATATTTCAACAGGGACAGGATTAAAGCCCCTTCCATTTTGCAGGTATCTCATAGCTTTCATCCTAACTAAATATAAAAATAGGTCAAAATCGTATTCTGAAATGACAGCCAGAATAACTCTTCCTCTGAAAAAGCCTAGAAGTGGAATCATCTAATCCAATTAGAGACACCTGGTGATATAACTGGCAAGCTCTAGAGAATCAAACCCAAAGTGGCAAACATCCAGCAGCGACAAATTAGGGCACAGGACAGAAATGTGAATTTTTAGAGACTCAGATGTTGAATACCTCCAACGGAAAAAGCTCAAAATCTGAGTGTTGTCTCCTTCCCTCCCCCCCCAACCTAAACACCTAACCTAGGAAATAAACGAAAAAAGATTTTTTCAAGATTCCTGGCTTTCTTGCACAGATACAAGAAAGGATGTGGAACATTGGCTTCCCACAGAGCATACCATGTAGACATATCCATGGACTATATTCATTTTTTGTGTTCCTTAGTTCATTAGCAACTCAGGCGTTCTATTTGTAGGTAATTCATAGCTAAATATGGACTGCCTCTGTGATATATTGTCTGCCTGCTTAACAAGTAGCTTCACATACTAAACACAGCTTGTGTCATCGTCACACTTGCTGAGGGTGCACTCAATCCATTGTCCATGTCACCAATAAAGATACTGAACACCACTGGTCCCAGTACCAACCCCTGAAGAATACTTATCACTGCTTTCCAGTTGGACACCGTGCCATTGACTGCAACTCTCCGAGTGTGACCATTCAGCCAATTCCTTATCCACCAAGTGGTCCATCCATCAAATCCATCCCTCTCCAACTTAGAAACGAGGGTACTATGCAGGTCAGTGTCAAATGCCTTGCACAAATCCAGGTAACTGACGTTAGTTGCTCTTCCCTTACCCAGAAGGCCCTATTGTAGGCATCCTCCAAATTTACCCAGCACAATTTCCCCTTAGTGAAGTCATGCTGGCTAAACATCCCTTTATTGATCACATGCCTTAGCACAGCTTCCAGGAGGGTCTGCTCCATGATAATGCTGGGCACTGAGATGAGCAACTGGCCTGTAGTTTCCTAGGTCTTTCTTGTTTCCCCGTTTAAAAATGGGGGTTATGTTTCTCCTTTTCCAGTCAGCAGGAACTTCACCAGACTGCCAACACTTCTGAAGTATGATAGATAACCACTTAGCAACTATATCCATCAGTTCCCTCAGCACTCTCAGGTGCAATCTCACCAGGTCCGACGGACCCTTGTGCACCTCCAGGTTTCTATGAGGCCTGGACTTTTCTGTGCCTTAGAAAGGTGGTTAGGACCATGCACACCTGACTTTCCCCCCGCATTTCTTGTGTTGCTAGCACAGGTAGAGAAATACAGAACACTGGGAAGCATTACTTTGTGATGAGGGTAATAACTCTATGGGTATGTCAGAACTACTTGTCTGTGCTATGGCTGCCTGTGGAATCACAGAAACCTTGTCTTTTGCCTGTTATATTTTTGGAGGCTTTTACATTAGAATGACTGCATTGATTACATACAAGAAAACAGGTGTTTTGATTTCTTCAACTCAATAAAATTCAGGTGGAACTGAGAAAAATTTGCTAAATCTGACTAAATTAGTAGTAGGAATAATTTACTATGAGAAAGGGATAAATGCAAGCAAACTCACAGTAATAGGAGGCTTAACAGGTTTTCATGTCATGTCGTATTAGTGCTAGCATGTTCTGCATCATTTACTTATGCAGAACCTAATAGGTTAGCTGTACCTAATTAGAAAAGTAATAATTATGCATTAATTTTGAAAAATCACTTTTTAAGTCAGTGAGTACAGATGTAGTATATAAGTGTACATTTTATGAGCACTGAAGAAAGCAATGAAAGTTATAAAATAGAATAACAAAATGAAGTACCTATAGGAACAGGATGAGCTCCCTGCTGAGTCTCTCTAAATGGAACAATATTTGAAATCAATTCTACTGTAAATAAGCACTGTTACATTCATAATTGTCATGTACATTGCCACAGCACTCTCAGTTTGCGTATAAAACAAGATTTATTTTATGTCATCTCCATGCAGGAACTGAAATGTTACACAACTTCATAATGGCTCATGTTTCTAAAACAACTTTCAAGAGAGGTCCAAACCCCTGTAATTACATATATGTTCAGATCTTTCCTGTTGAGCCATTTATGGCCAGAAGAAAGGTAAAGTGTTCTCCAGCAACAATCAATAATTTCAGGCAATAGCACTTAAGGACTACTGATGCTTAATAACTCTAAATAAACCTAAATGGAAAGTTTGAATTGCAGGAAGAAAATCATACAAAGTAAATGGAACCAAGGTTACTTTCAGAGTTCAGAAATCACTTCCATTACCAAACTGAAAAGCACAGGGAAATAATCTTGTTCAAAAAGTTTAATCATATCAAAGTGTTGAAGGATAAGCACCAAGAATCCCTTACAGTGGCAACCTTAAATTGCCAAGTTCAGTTTATCTTTCCTATTGGCTCATGTCCCATTAAACACTGTTTTATAATGTAAAAGATGTCCAGAGGGACATCTAGGTATACCTTTTGGGTATTGGGTCACTTCATTCAAAAAAAAGGGAGGATAAAGTGGGACTTGTCCACTTGTCCTACTTGTAGGCAAGTGGGACAAGTCCTCTTGCAAGGGACTTGTCCTCTTGTGGAGCACTTACTTAAAACTGCGTGATAACAAAAAAAAAAAAAAAAACATTATATAATAGAAAAAACCACTAGCATTGTCTACGCATTTTAGTAAAGACAGACATATTACCACGAATAAAATGAGAATTTGGGGTTTGATTCTTATGCCAAACTTAAGATCTTTTTTTTTTCCTTTCAGTTGTATATGAAATTAAAGTAACTACAAAAATACCATATACTGGCTGATCAATATTTGTCCCCTACTAGCATGGCTCTAAGTTTTCAGAAACTCCTCTGCATTTAAGGTTCAGAAACACCCATCCTACTTCTTTTTGATTACAGCAAAGGAATTAAAAAATGCAAGGAAAATAAACTAACTTTAATCTACATATTGTGTACAGCATTTTCGTTATTTTCAGGGTCATTAGGAACAAAGTACACCCTATTTTTTTTTTTTTTTTTTTTTTAAGTCTATTTAGCTCTGTCCAGATTTGGTCACATTGAATCACTGACTGAACTGTGTTCCTTCCTCAGTTCTGTCTTCTGAAAACCAAAGCAATCATAACATCCTTACTGCCAGCCAATCAGTATCTTTCCCATCAATCTTATCTTTAGCTGCCTGTCAAGGAAAGAATAGGGATAAAGCATTGCTTTGAGAAGCCTTTGACTTAAATTTTATATGTTCGCACATACATACAAGAAAAACACAGGAAAAAAAACCACCTAACCACCTAAACAAACCACATGGAGATAAGTCTACTTCCAGGGGCCTTTTGGTGATAATTAACATCTTGTAACCTTACCAAAGTCATTCCATACAGATTCCCAGAGGACAGTCTACTCTTACAAGTATATAAAGAGTTTTATTCAAGTTTACATTTCACATCAAGGACATAAAAATTCTCCCGCACACATGCCATTCACGCAGTCTACAGTCGATGCAAATTAACTTGTTCTAAGGAGTTGTTATCAGGTAACTATTTGCAGGAGCAAATTGGAAGCAATGTTTCCACTACCAATTACTTGTCCAAATATCTGATACAAATTCTATTCACTTGGGGCATTAGGAAGGCCTCCATTATGATATGACTCCACAGTTCTTCATAAATGTTTTTTTACAAAACTGCATCACTCAATTGCAAATGAGTCCCTGACCCATACAGAACTTCCCTGGTATCAACCAGATTCCTGTGACATAATAGAGATTCGAACTGAGGGCTCCCATGTCCAACACTATACTGTAAGTACGAGGCTTCCATCACCTTTCGTATTTTACTTTCAACAAGAACAAAATTAAGAAATACTAAATGAGGAATAAACACTTAAGTTGTGTAAGTAACAGAGATATATGATGATTATGTAAAAAGAACGCTTTCTTAGTCCAGAGATATCAAGCAACAGGGACTATTTCAAACACAATTCACTCTCAAATTGCATAGTCTATTAAAGTGTGCCCATCCTGTAAGGTCTAGCAAGCAGGAAAAAAATCAAACAAGCCGGAAATACTGTAGTCATGTTTCAGGCAAACCATATGCAGGTTGCATACAGACACCGGCAGTTTTCCAGGGAAAATGCTGCTCAGTATAACCCAATTTCCTCATTCTGGTGTTCCATTCATTTCTACCTCTTTGCTCGATGGCCTCAAAGGTTTTTAAGTAATTCAGGATAAGGCTTCTAAAACTACTTGAAATTAGTTTAACTCAGTAAACACCGAATTTAATGTCTGCTTTATTGCTGACATCATTTTGAGTTCAACCAGCAGTAAGCTGCTCTGAAAATTCAGTTGCCTGCAGGTAAACCTCTCACCCCCACCCTTTAAGATCCTTATGTGCAGGTCTTCAGCATTTTTTTTTTCCTAATAATAGAACAATAAATTAAGCTTTCATCCTCCTGTATTTTTATTAATTTTACTAATTTTACTTGATTCACTTACAAGGAGAATCTTTGAATCTCCTTACAAGGAGAAACCCTAAAACACAGAGTTCCATGAATGAGCCCTATTAGCACTTCTCTGCAGAAATTATACCGCACAAGGGGTTTGATGACAGTAACTTCTTCCAAATACAATTCAGAACCCAATTGTGTTCTATCCTTCATCCTTCTACACATATTTATATACATATATATAAGCACACACCAAAGATTTCCACATCTCTTAATGTGTTGAAGTTTCTTTTTCATAGTCATTAAACAAAATACACAGCAAGCATACCACCCTCATACAAGATGCAAACAGAGCTCCAAAATCTGAACTGTTAGTACCCCATGGGAAATATTGCAGCAGCATGAACATTCATTCATTATAAAAACTGATTAAACTTTTCCTTCTGAAAGCCTTAAGATTATTTGCAGATTCTCCCTACGCAGAGCTGGGTCACCTTCACTTCCCACCCTACCTTCCTCTCCTTCATCCTCCCCACCCTGCACCAAATATATCATTTACTAGAATTAATGGCCTTAAAATAAATTCAAATAAGCAGAGCAAAAGGAAAAGTATTCCAGGAATACAAGGACTGCTTTTGGAAGCATCCAGGGGATCAGGAATCTAGCAGAAGAGAAAATAAGAAAAACTTTTCTTCTTAAACACCAAGCAGAAACCCATATGTACTTCCAGGATGGAAAATACAATGCTGACTGTTACCTATACTCACTACTTTCTTGCCAAGTGCTTTATTGATAAACAGTGACAAAAATAATCTCCAATATCAACTCTCATTAACTTCCATGGGAGGGAATTTCCTTTTGGTCCATTCTGCACCCCAATCTCCATCAGAAATGTGAATTTCATGTATACAAGTCAGTATAAATTACCTGTGTAGATGTAGATTTTGAAATGGTTCTTGTCTTGAAGTGCATATATTCTAATAAGGGCGAACACCAGCAGTGTACCTGTTCAGCCCGGAAAGGCACAGCCTAATGACTAGCATTGCCTCCTCAACCTGTAATAATTACACGGTTGCCACTTCTAAAACACCGACAAATGTTCCAAGCAGCATGCCACACATTTAGATGATGTATTTTGTTTGGGCACAGTCTGACAGTACACAAGGCAATAATATACAGTGAACAAAAGATACTGTGAAAACAAGCTGTTACGTTTCAGGCATAGCTGTTGAAGCAGAAAGTGAATAGCAGCACATCCTATAGATCTCCTGGGATGATCAAGAATTACAAAGGAAAAAGGCAGGACTATCTGAAGCAAAGTAACAGACAGGTGTGGGGCAACAGGAGAAAGTTTGTTTCACCTATGCAGGCAACATGGCAAGAAGCAACATCTGAGAAGGTAGCTGATGTAGATGGAGGGGGAAGAGAAAAGCAGGAAAATTATAGTATCAGGGACTATGGAAAAACAGAGTCAGTTCTGCCAGGGATAAGCAATTAATAGAACAAGAGAGTGCAATCACACTAAAACTATTTCCTAATTAAAATAGTTATATTCACTGGCCTTTAAGGAGATATATTTATAGCAACTGTGGCAAGCTATTAAGAATTCAATTTAGATTAGAAGTCTTGAATTATGTCTTTAGGTATGGGGCAAAGTGAGCTGCTGGCAAGCACAATAACTCATCTCATGTTAATTTGTCTCTGGCAAGGGACACAACTGGAATTATTCTACTAAAATCAGAATTCAAATAACTTCTGTGGATGTGGACACATGCAAATTGCAAAGCATGATACATCCAAACAAACCACTGAAGTAGTTGTCAAATGGCACTTAGTAGTATGTTGTAAGTTTTCTTATACAATCTTTGAAAAATCTTATATTTTTTATTTGTTCATTTTTTTATGAATATCTACCCAGTATACACTAAAACCTACAAGGTTCTCATGGTTGCATTTTTGCTATGTTTAAATATTGCTAGACATCTGGAGTCTCCCACCTCTGAGAAATTTATGCAGATCCTATGGGCTGTCAAAGTATCCAGAACAAGCATATTAAGACTGAAACTTTCACACTGGTCTATGTAAAATGCATTGAGTTTTAGAGGTGAGAAAGGAATACACGCAGGAAGAAAAAAAAATTAAACCTTAAAAAAATTACCTTAATTATTTCTAAGTCCTTAATTTGCATCACCAACAGCAGAACTGTTGTTTAGAGTGGTAGGTCAAGATCAAACAATGAGCTTCCAAAGTATCTTGGACTTGGTCTTTCTAAACACAGATATTTTTAGTTCAAAATCCTTCTTCTGCCATGCAGGCTGCTCAACAGGTTAGTCTTAAAGGATAAATACACTTTGCATTCTACAGAAAGGTCTCTTGGAAGTACATCAAAGGTATTGAAGGTACACCAAGAGTTTATTGCCAGCAATATTCAGCAGAAAAGCCGTTTTATGTCACTCAGACCTGGTAGACTAGACACGTACACTGTAATTACAGCAATCCACAGAAGTTGACATCAAAACTTCTTTTAATCACAAATTTAATCACATGTCAAAAGATACAATACGTAGAAAAAATAATGTATATTATGAATGCAAGGAAAAGTAACTTGACTACTGTTTTTAAAACTCAGCTGTTGGCATCAGCATTTCCCATCCAGCAAACGCTTCTTCTCATTAGATTTCCAATGCTTGTCTGCTCCATAATCCTAAACCCTTGCCTCCAGACTGCTGAAGGTCATTTGATTCACATTTTGTTGATTCCATTTCATTCCCCAGACACTGCTATTTCACAGGAGTAAGCTTTTCCTCTGTAAGCACTGATTGTCATTCTATTGCAAGTGCTGATATACATTTTTGGTCCAGCATTATTTTTATCTACTATGATTTATTGACAAATTTAATTTTGTCCCCTGAACACAGTAGCATATTACTAATCCAAAGATTACTTTAGGATGTCAGGGTTTGCATCAGCAATGTGGGGGAACTTATTTGCTACCATTGACAAAAAAAACAAAAAAAAAAAAAAAACACAAAAAAAAAAAAAAAAAAAAAAAAAAAAAAAAAAAAAACGGAAAAAAACACAAGGAAAAAAAAATTCTCCTAATAGCAGGACAAAATGGGATCATCTAGAATACTGAACTTGTTGGTTTCAATTGGAGTGAAACACAGTAAACCGGCAATTAATAGATATTATCCTTCCAAGGAGAACAGACAGTAAGTCTAAACCAATCAAGAGTCTGCTTTGCAGTTCAGCATGTAAAGGCAGCATAGTCCTACAAGAATGTTTTCTTTCCTTTTTCTTTCAATTGAAGCAATAAGCATTCAGAAATTCTCAAATTTAGAAAGGGAAAAACAAAATGGACAGAGATGGTAATGCACCCAGGGACTTGTACGTTTCTTTGTGATCTTTTCTCAAAAAAGGCTAAAAACCCAAGCAAAAAACCAAAAACAAACAAAAATAAACCCCCAACAAACAAGAAAAAAACAAAACAAAAAAAACAAAACCACAGAAAACCACCAACCAAAACCCAGGAACAACCATAATTTCACTTAAGTGGATGGAATCGACAACTAGATGGATATAACTAATTCAGGCAGTAGGAAAGGGTACAGCAGGCTGCTTCAAAGAGCCCCATTTCATGTGCTTTCAATGGTCTGTGTCACCTGTTCTTAAAACCTTACTATCTCAATACCATCTACTATCTCCTTTCAAAGCAATTGTATATGCTCTTATCCCTTCTATGATGCAGGAAATTTCAATGATAAAACATGCCAGACAACATGGTAATAATCTCGTTACAATTTATGTTGATACCAAAATGCCAGCACTAACTTTTAGTCTATTTTCTTCATATTATCTCTATAATAGTTATCTAATAAGCCTATGTGTAACCTAGGTCAGCAATTTTCCAATGCACCTTAGCATATAAAAATACATACAGAAGGAGAGAGAGAAAATCATTTATACTTCATCCCATTTTAGTGACCTTTTGGGGAGAACACAAAGAATAGGATAGCTGTGCTTCTGCCAGCTGTAATATGGAAGTTCATACACTATGAACTCACTGGACAGCACCAAATCATTCCATACCATTCATACAAAAAAAATATGAGAGGTTATATATTCTTTGAAGGTATACCTGCTAGATTGAAATTAATGATGAAATCATTTATCACAACACTTTCAAAATGCCTACTTTTAGCTGTTTAAATTCACAGCCTGAAGAAGAGAAGGCTGCGTGGTGATCTCATAGCAGCCTTCCAGTATCTGAAGGGGACCTATAGGGATGCTGGGGAGGGA
>JBCJKH010013092.1:2278-51862 GCA_039877255.1 Loriculus beryllinus | reverse complement strand
CAGTGTTCAAGGCCAGGTTGGACAAAGCCTTGGGAGGCATGGTTTAGTGTGAGGTGTCCCTGCTTATGGCAGGGGGGCTGGAACTGGATGATCTTAAGGTCTTTTCCAACCCTAACGATTCTACAAGTCCTTTTTAAAAAGGGAAACACATTTTCACGAACTTGTTATTAAGGACATGTAAATTCATGGTTTTTACTTAAAACAGCCACTTCAAAATTTCATGGGATAATAAAACGCAATTCTCCGCCAAACTTCAAAACTAGGACCTTTGCACACAAATGTGAAACCAGCCCAAAGATAACCTGATGATTCAATTCTTTTTGAAGGCAGAAAAACCTTCCCTTCCTCCAACCTCATTCTCAAAAGGAGCTGAAGGAAGTTTTAAGAAGTTGGAGAGTATGGTTGAAGAACCCAAAGCTAAATCATGTCATGTAAGACAGCCCGAAGTAGATATCAATGATATGAAAGTCCAGAATAATAAATGAATTTAAGCAAGTGGAAATACTAGAATGTCATTCAAAATAATGAACAATCTTATTAGTTGAAAGACCTATTTTTCTTTTTCTTTTTTTCTTGAAGTTTAATAAGGAGATCAATCACTAAACACTAAAAAAAGCAAATATCACTTCTCAACCTTTCAAGAACTACCACCTTGTTCTGCACCCCTGTGCCTCCTGCAAGGCATTCCTCATTCCCTAAATCCCACTTCAAAAGGCTACACCTTTTAAAGGCAGCCTTAATCTGTTCAGATAACAAAATCCATTACTGGCATCAAGAAAAATAAAGATCTTTTCTAAACTGTGCCTCTTTAATTACATTTTTAATTTACTCTTTCAAGCTCTACACACACCCCTGATAATTTTCTGGGTCTCAGCCGGCATCAGCCCAATGTTCACAGTTGCCATACACAAATTTTTTAATTTACAGGGCTTCATAATATATATCCAAGCAACCTCGAAAGAAAATTGTTTCAACTAATGAACTCTGTAATGTACAGACACCTGATTACAAGTATATTCACTCACTCCCAAGTTGGAATTTGTGTTTGCTGCACCATTATGACTTCCCTTTAGGAAATCAAAGGAAACAGCTCAAAAGGATTTTGGATCCAATACCAAGCCAATGTATTTAACCCAAAACTCCCTGGAGCTTAAAAGTCAGTCAAGAAAAAAGTTACTGCTGACTCAACCAAGAACAACGCAATGAAAGAGAAACATATTGCCCCATACATTCATTTCTGGTCTTTCTTAACGACCCTCTCACTAGGTATGTGGAAAGATATTTCACTTCTGTCAAGAAAGTAATAAGACTGCTAGCTTGTAGTCACTAGAAGACCACACCATCACAAGGTTTAAGAAGAAATAAAAAAAGACACTAAACTTTCCCCCCCTTGGAAGAGCAAAGTTTGTATATGTCCAGTAATTCCACTTTCCAATTCTCACATCCCACCACTGGTAGACACAAACTTGTGTGTGTGTCAGAGAAGGGAGCCAGCTAAAGGCAAGAAAAGAAATGCAGTAAACCAGAGGAAACATTGGCAATCAAGGCTCACAAGACACAGCTGCCTATACAGAAAGTAAGTATTCAATTCACCAGTACTCGCCATTAATACTGAATCCCTCAGGAGACTGGGCTGTGCAGGACCTTTTCAGGATTACCATTCCACATTTCTACCTCTACCACTATAACGGTAGAGGCATCTACCACTGCTCCAAGCTTGGCTCGACTAAAGAGCCGAATTAGCCTCACCATTAAACGCCAGCACAAACGCAGGCCATGACAAAACAAAACTCTGACAATGCTCAGACAGGGAAAAGAGCTCTTCCTCTCTAAAAACGCCTTTCAGCAGGAGCACCTAAAGCAGACGCGGCGCGCCAGGAACCTCAAGTCTCCACACGGGGCCACGGCGGTGTTGACAGGAAGGGACACACGTGCAGATAGGGGGGAGGCTCGGCTCCCAGCCCCGCCCCGCCCGCGCTCCCGACCCGGGCCTGGCGCGGAGCCTCGGTCGTGGGGGAAGGGAGGGGCCGCGTTGGACCAGGCCAGGCCAGGCCGGGCCGAGCCGAGCCGAGCCGAGCCGCCCCCTTTCCTCAGCAGCAGGCCGCGGCCTTCCCCTACACCAGGCCCGGCGCCGCGGTGCCACTGCAAAGGAGAACGGCGGCGTCCCGAACAAAGCGGGGAGACAAACCCCACTACCCCCGGAGCCCAAGCGGACGGGCTAGACAGCGGGAAAGGGCGCAGCTCGCCCGCCCACAGGGAGACAGGCTCGAGAGAGGCCGCGGCCCGGGGGCCGCGCGTGGGGGCGGAGAGAGGCTGCGGCGGCGATTGGCAGCAGCGTTTCCCCCCGAGAAAGCCGCTGATGGAGGGCGGGTCAGGGCCTGCGGCTGCCCCGGGCACCGCCATCCCCTTACCTGGCGCCCGCCCGCACCGGGCAGGGCAGGAAACGCTTCCACGGAGCGGCGGCAACCGGACACTCTCCGCTGAGGGGAACAACCGCCCTCAGCGACGGTTACGGCGGCACAACGGTCCGCCCCCTCGCCCCGCCTCTTCCCGCCCGCCAACGGCTCCTATTGGCTACGACGTGCCGTTTGAATCGTGGGTGGCCGCACGCTATTGGCTGCCGCCCGATGGCGCGGTCCTCCCGCCCGTGGCGTGCCGGTCGCTCAGCCCGGTGAGGCGGCGAGCGAGGAGGCCTGGCCCTCTCGCGGTGGCGACGGCAGCGATAACGGGTGCGGGTGGAGAGGGATGGCGGGAGGGAAGATCGCGGTCGCCATCACAGCGTTTGGAACCGCCCCGGGGCGGTAAACAGGAACGGGGCTGTTCCATACGGAGCGCTCGCGGTGTTGCCGCCTCAAGCGGTGTTTTCAGGCGGCGAAGCTGCGAGTGCTCCTGCGCTGAACTGGGGGCAGCTTCAGCACCCAGCGAGGCTGAGGTGGAGTAAAACGCTCGCTTTGTCCGAAAGAGAAATAAAGAGGGAAAAATAAGCAGTTACCAGGGTCTTTTTTGAGGCACCTTTTCCAGAAAGGGGTATTCAAGTTCCTGTCAGGTTTTGAAATCAGGAAGTCTAAGATGCTTCAGCAGGCAGAAGAGTAAGTTGTGAAAAAGTTAAAGAGTTGGCACACACAGTGAGGTTTAATGTAAAATCAGTTGTTTCAAGCGTTTGAATCTTAAAAGCGATTAAGGCCTTTAAGCGTGAGTTTAAGGCTTGTGTTTGTACAATCTTTATGGACCTCTAGAACAGCCTAAATGCAGGCACATTTGATCGACAACCAAAACAGCCTAAATTCAGACACATAATGTTGAGAACTCACAGTCAGGCCTAATAAAGCTTCCCAAATCAGGGAAGATTCCCCCGAAAGACCACTGTGGCCCAATACAGAAGACTGGCAAGATGACACAGACACATCAAAACCCTTAAGATTAAAACCAAAACAACATCACCACAAAGCAAAAAACCACCACCCAAACCCCACAACCAAAACCGAATGGACACCAATAAAGATCTGTGCTAACCACGGCCTTAACTCATCCCAAAGTTGTTTTGGGGTTTGTTTTTACTGTGTTTCTAGCTATAATGTTTGGATTAAGAATATGGCAAGCTTCTTACCTAAGTAAACAAATGCAGGAAATGGGGCTTTGCACATGAACTGGTAAAAAGAAAACTAAATAGAATTTACTAATGCTGCCTAGTTTGGCCTTAAACTTTCTAATTTTCCCAGGCAATCCATTTTGTATCCCCCCCTTTTTTATACCAAATAGGCCAAGTTGTATTTTCTTAGGCATTCGTTACGCTTTTCAACTACATGATGCAATAGGAGGCATCTAAATGAGATTAACAGTTACTCAGTCAAACCAGAGTCGTGTTTAAGCATGCTTTCAATAAACACAGAATAAAATTGTATTTCAGTTGCATTAAGGCAATCAGATTTTATCTGAATGACATTTGATAACTCGCTATGCAAAAGAATGCAACTGAAGCTTCAGATAATGAATGTTTTTGGTGCCAACTAAGATTTGTGCTTTATTACTATTGCAGAGTTTACAATTACGATGTTAAGGACTGTTTTCTGTAGCTGTCTTAATTACAGCGGCTACTACTTGGAATTAGCCTGCTTCATGCTGTTGGCAACAGAGGCCTACAATTAATATGCTTAAATATGAAGGTTTTCAGTTGTAATCTCATTTAGAGAACAAGCATGCCTTCAGAGTAATGGGTTGGTTGGGGGATTGTTTAATAAACCTGGATTGGAAAGCTATTGGGCTATTAACAATGTTTTGTTCCATTTAACAACAAATATTAAGCACTACATCACATCTACCTGAAAACACTACCCTCGTGTCGCCGTAAGATGCTGAACCTTCAAAATTCAACCCTTGATTCTCCTTTTGATTCCAGTAAGAATCAAAGTGGGCTCTGGTGCTGGAGCTGGTCCCATCAAGACTGCCTGCCTCCTTTCCTGCTCTAATTCTTGCCTCTGAAATACAATTCAGCTGCAGGTAGAAAAAGGGGCAGGAGTTTGGGAAGAAGCCATTCAAAAAGTATTGGGCAGTGGGTGTTAACTGTGACAAGGCTCAAGAGCATGGTGGAAAACAATACTGATAACCAAAAATGGGATTATTTTACTCTCCCCCAGCAAGGACCAGGAGAAATTCCTTCAGAGCCAAGATTCTCATGTCTTCTTCTAATTTTACTTGGCAGTAAAAACTGCTTAAGTTTAACAGAAAATACAAAGTAGTTGGCTATGTGGAAATTTAATATTATCTGTACTCTGTAAAATCTCAGTGCTGTCACTGACTGGCCCCTCTAAGACTGGAGGCACTACATTTAGTATCCCCAGATAGTAAGTTATCTTTAATTTAGTAAAAGATACTTGTAAAAACACTGGGATATTGGTTAGAGTTACTATTCCAAAACTTACAGTTCAGAATAGGTGACCATTTGAGTCCCCTCAACTGTTATTAACCAGGTTATTAACCATGGTTATTAACCATGCTGCCTCTGATACTATGAATTACTGTCATTACTGTGTGTACTGAATATTTAAGGTAATACATCTGTAGTCTCATAACTGTGTTATGCATATTCAATGCCTATCTTGCTGTTTTCCCCTTCCTAGTTCTCATTTTACATGCAAATTTTTGTGGCTGCCACTTAAAATAAGACCCATCTCAGCAGCATTCTCATTCCAATAGAGTTTGAAGACCAAAATAATCACTAAAGTTCCACTGACCAGAAAAATAAAGTTCATACATTCATGTTTTATACTCTTTCTGTCCATCTACTTATCTCTTTCAATGTAATAAGATGCAGATTTTGGAGTTTTTTTATCTTTCACAGAACTAAACCCATGTTAAATTCACCAAACCAACATTCAGGAAACACAACCATAACACACAGCAGCAATAAGAGCTGATCACAAACTCCTCTAAATTTGTTTAGCTCTGAAAATACAACATTTCTGGTAAAAGTGGATCTTTCCCAGTCCCACAGCTTAGCTGTCAGGGAATTCCCATGCATGCAGACCATAACTAGCCACCTCTGTGCTTAAGACAAGTGTTATTGTTACTTTGGGGTTATTTTACCATTGTTTTTTGTAGGTGCCATGAGAAGGTTGTACAAATGAGTCCTCCTATAAAGCTGCCAACCCAAGAAGGTTGAGACCTGTTGTGATAAATGGCTTTAGCACAGGCTTTGGAGGTGGGTGGGGTAATCTGCTTCTATTTCCTCCCCTGATTAGCCCTTTGCTTCTGTAGAAGAAAACACCCCTAAGACTCACAGTAAGGTGGAGTTTTCATACTCTGTTAAAAAAAAACCCAACCCATATATTTATATATATGTAAAAATATGTACATACAGTATATGCATATGCTATGTGAATTATAGTATATATACACACACTATATGCTTTCCCTTTCTCCTTCTTTCTAGTATTATATATGGTCAAAGCATCCTAGCCTGTCTAGTGAAAATACCTCTACTGTTTGCGTGAGAAGAAGAAACCTCCTGGCTGGCAGCTGCCTTCAGGACACTGCTGAAGCCAAGTTGATGGTGATGACCACATGTGTTGTCTATTTTGGATCACAGCATAACCTGGGAGAGAAGACACATTGAATTCTGATTACTGACAAAAACCATCTCTGCTTCTCCAATTACTGTTGAAAAACAGAGGACAATCTACTTCTCTAAAGCTGTTGTTGAGCATGTGAGTGTGCTCAGGCACTTTGGGGACTATTTTGATTAGTATATGTATTTTTATTCATATTTTTTCAGCAATAGAATGATTCTTTAAAAAGGAGCAGGAGATTTGGAATTAACCTCTGGTACAGAGCTTTCGTTCATACAGCCCTCAGTAAGGCTGAGATTCCATCCTTGACTATAGAAGTTTCTAATTATATATTAGTTTACGACACATGAAACTGGAACTTACAACCCTGTGTAAAAGAGCAGCCTGCTAACAAACAGGGTGACCCTGGGTGAGTTCTGTTGAGCACTTGCATTCTGGGATCTTTTGCAAAGTGTTTATCTTTAGAAACAGCTTTAAAATAATGTCCAAGGCTATCAACCATGCTGGGCTCAGCAAGGAGAGAGACACAGCCACATGCCAGCGACTTCAGTTCTCTAAACAGGAGGAGGAGAAAAAAATGTATTGAAACTTTGATCTCCACAACCGTGCAACAAGCTTCCTTTTCTGTATTGTATGTGAATTTATAAATAAGACTCATTCTTGACTAAGGGAAGTTGATGCAATTCTCCAAGAAATGGGTCTTGAGATAAGAGTTTTGGCTACTGTGTCTTCTGCTGGGCTGCTTACCTCCCCATTTCTACAGCACAACTGTTCAGTTACTCCAGCAGTAAGCCTTTAAAACAGTCACTTTCCTGAAGGCTTATGGAAAACACACACTACAGTATTCCTGAGTAGCTCTAAGATGTGTCAGAGGTATGTGCATTAAAGAACTGTAAATGTTTAAACAGAAAGTGGTTTTAATTCTAGAGAAAGATAGAAAACTTCATTACTTTAAAACACACAGACAAGCCACTCTCGCCTCCCAGACACCCCATTACTCACAAGTACTTTCACAGAAGGCTTCTGGCTTTTCAACCAGTATCCTCTAGGCTTCAGAAGGAGGTTACTGAGCAGGGAGTGACTTGAGCTGACACTGCAGCCATGTGGGATCTCTGCAGGATGGGAGGGAGAGAACATACCTTTCCCCGGTTCCTGTGTGACAGCCTGCCGTGGATGAAGGGAGAAACTTGGCCTCGATCCTCATGTCCAGCACATTAACAGTGATTACATCCCTGAATCATTAAGGCACTCTGGAAGAAAAAAACAAAAAAAACCCTTGGCAAATGTAAAAGGGGCAGAACCCAAAGCCTTTGAAGTGACAACCCAAACATGTACACGTGTATATGTGTCTGTGAGTGTGTATAGGTATATATGAAATATTCATGCATATATGCGTGTATGCATAAAGAGTGAATAAAAACATTGGCCCTTCATCCTTTTTGCAACCAATTCAGGATTTTTATGCCTGTGGCTGGTAGAGCTCCCTGCAGTAGCTGAAACTAATATTTAAGAGGCTTTATAGTGTTAAATTGCAGAGGGCAACATGCTGCTGGTCCAGAGTGAGCAAGCAGTGGAGCTGCTGGTGCATCAAGGTGGAATATTGCACCCACAGTCAGTTTTTATAGTCATACTCAAAATTCACTGTAGTGTTTTTTAATAGAGTTTTCAGAACAGAAAACACTGTACTTCTGGGAGGGAATTTTAAAGGAAAATAATATGGGTAAATATGGACAAATATTTGTAACAAATCTTTAACACAGGGATATGTGGAATAGAGCATAAATTCCTTACCAGAGTACAGATCCCAAAGAAGTCAGTTTATTTACCATGGCACTCATATTAAAGCTCTTGGATTTGGTGCTACTCACACCTCTCATCTTATTCTAGAAGAAACCCCATTTGGTTACTGCAACTTGCAGGCCCAAGCCAGAAGTGATAAAGGAAGAAATCATCTTGATGCATCTCATGGAAGATGAGCTCGCATATTTTGGGTTTCAGAGCTGGTAGTGCTGCATTATCTATTCTCACTTAAACTGACTTCTTCTTTGATGAAACCTGTTCAACTGGTCCTGTTCGTTTAATTAATGTTTTTAAATACAGTAATTTAAACGTTAATTAACTCTTTGAACTTCAACAGCTCTAGTTCTACTAACAATATATATACAGATACTTTTTCCCACTGTGTTTTATGAAGGTGGAGGGTTTAAATGGACACTGGTAAGAAAGCAAGGAATAAAATGGAAGATTCATTCAGATGGAGCATTCTTTCTTTAGAATAGATTTCTACAACCCAACCCAGCATACACTCATCAAGTTATGCTAGTAGTATTAGAGCACAGCTTTGATGCGCATGTGTGATCCTTGCTAGGCATTGTTCATTGTACAGCTTTTAAAACTCTTGTTACAAAACACACACACATAAAGGTAGTTTCGTTAGAAACAATTTGAATAAATGAATCAGAACCCTGCAGGGCAGAGTATGCATATACAAGCCTACACCTCCCTCATTTCCACAAATCTCTCTTCTTTTCCTTCACCATATGGTAAAGTCTATCTATACTCCAGCCATCACTTTAGATGTGGACCATTTATAGCACAGCAACAAATTCATCTCCCAATTCTTGGTTTAGCAATGAGCAGCCAACAGCTGGAACAGAACTGCTGACAGACCATACTGATGTGAGAAGTTTCAGTGAGCCAGTACCTGGCAACAGATAACGCAGCAAAGATGGTTGCATACTTCAGTCTTCTTCTGTCTTTCTCCCTCATTTCTCTCCAGTTCTCCCATTTGCCAAGCAGGACGAACTGAGCCCAAAACATGGGTCTGGGAAGCAGAGGCTAATGGCAGACTTTTCATTTAATTGAAGGAGAAAGGATAATTCAGATGATTTCCAGGCTAAACCACACTAAACCCCAAATTCATAATTAATTATGGCACTAGGCAGACTGTCAGCTTTCAGACTTCCTCTATGCTAAAATGTAAACGTGGAATCATCCCTGGTGTTACTGCAATAGTCATCCCTTCCAATCATGGATATACCTCATTTGAGTTTCAGATAGCAGTCGCAGGCATTCCCAAGCTCTTCTGAAACAAGTGACTCAGATATTAAGGACAAAAAAGAAGTATTTCTGTTATGACCAGTTCCCACACAGTGTTTATTTGTTCAGCACAAAGGAAACTGCACTTTGTTCCCAGAGCGAGCTGGCATTGCTGCACATATCAGTACATTGGCTCAGAGTGCTGTCAGGCAATCTGAGCAGCTCACAAATAGTTTTTCCAGCCTGTTGCAGAGCTGACCAGTCCCAGGAAGCTGAGAAAAGATCCGAATGAGACCGGTGTGATACAGTGCATCTGGCATTGTCATGGGCAGTAGGTGGCAAGATTCTGGTTTAAGATTCATCGTTAAATACAAAGTGACATACCAAAGAAAAGCCAAAGACATGGGTATCTGTTATTGAACCACATGAGGTTGCTTCCCCTGCCAGGCAGGACAGTCTTGCTGCTGGAGCAAGCCATTGTTTCCCTGGCCAGAAATGCACCTCAGCGATAACCTGACCTGAAAGCACCCTCTGAAACAAAGGCGATGTCCTGCTCCTACGTGCTTTGCCTTTATGCCAACAGTCAACATGACTCACTCTATTTACTTTTAAAGTGTGCTTTCCCTTCAAAATCACTCTGGCTGACCTGGTCTGGACAGATCCCTCCAGCTATGAAGGCCAGAGCTGCAGTAGTGCCTGAGGCCATGTGCTGCAAGACCCACAGATCTCAGCAGTGTGCAAAACAGGGCTGCACTGTCCATTTTCTTCACTTTGTTTCTGTAAGATGCAGCTGCTGCTGTGTGGCTTGGAGATTATTCCTGTAGAGCACTGGCATTACTCATCTTAAACACACACTGTCCTGATGAAAGCACCTGGCACATGGCAGGGGGACCTTGCAGTGCAAAGGCAATTAGGGAACCGAGTGAAAAACAAACCGCAATCTAAAGATTACCCAATTCACTTTTGTACTTCTCTGTTCCTTTCCTCTCTGCTATATTTGGAGCACGTGTCACCAGCTATGACCTTATGGACATTGCACCAGCCCTCTGGTGATGCTTTAGTGGTGCAGGGCAGGCAGCTGCAAAGCAGTTTCCTGGACTAGCTGAGGTCAGGCTCTGTGGAGGTGCAGCAAACACCCCGTGTTTGCCTGCCACTTGAACACTGACACACCATGTGAGCTTGCACCTGAGACAGGGAGTTAGAAATAAAACCCAGGTGCACTCACGGAGCAGCTACAGATGGCCAGAAAAGCCAGGGCTGCTTTTGCAAGCTGATGCAGATAGGCTGTAGGTAAAACTAAACAAAAATTAGGAGGTTGTCACTGTGTCATAGAATCATAGAATAGTTTGGGTTGGAAAGGACCTTCAAATCATCCAGTTCCAACCTCCTGCCATGAGCAGGGACGCCTCACACTACAACATTTTGCCCAAGGCTCCGTCCAGCTTGGCCTTGAACACTGCCAGGGATGGGACGTATATCACTTCTTTGGCAGCCTGTTCCAGTGCCTCGCTAACCTCACAGTCCTCAAGCCTTGCTTCAGAGCTGGGTTTTAAAGCATTTTCAAGTTTGAAGGAGAGATGCTTTTTTTCTCTGCCTTCAGGTCACTAAATCCAGTTTTAGATAGCTCTTGAACCAGCCTCAGTCCCAGTGCCACCTTCTCCCTGCAGCCCCCACTTTAAAAAGGTCTAGTTCCTAAATGGACAAAATCTGGGGAAGCTTCTCCTATTGTTTTGAAAGCGATCCGCAGGGAAAGGCCTTTCTCCAAATGTTTCTTACCTACACATTCACATTTCAGTGAAGAAACGGGACATGGCACCCAGACCGCACACTGCAAACCATGCTGCTGCTCTGAGTGTTCACTTGAAACCAAGCTTTGCTTTCAAGTTCGAGATGAGATGATTTTCTCTTCCTGCACACAGCTGCCGGCTTGAGCACAGCACGTTTCCTTTGCTGGGAGAGGGCAATTTCCGCTTTTCAAAGAACTGAGACACTCCCTGCACCCCAGTGTCAGGGTTTAATCCCAGCCAGCAACTAAAAACCACACAGTCCCTGTCCCCCCCTCCCCATACAAAAGACCAAGAAACATGCAATGCTAACTCATTTGTCCCCTCTGTATTTATTTGGGTGATTTGTTCATTAATTGGAGGTATCTAAACCTTCCTTCCCTCACCTGAGCAGGCATGAGAAAGTAGCACTTAACAGCAAACAGGAGCCCAGAGGCTGGTTTGCTTCCCTCCTCGCTTCCCAGTTCTCAGTAAGTCAGCACCAGTGATTTCCACTGATTTTCCTTTGCACAGTGAGAGCTGCCATTAAGCCACAATATGTCGTTAATGTGGAATTAATAACTATGCAATTATGCACAATCATATAATTTATAATGATGGCATTTGTCATAAAAATGCCTTTTATTGTATATATGCAATAAAAGCACTTCAGAAATCTTAATAATGAGAATGTCACTTGGTAAAGGCAGCCATGAGCTTTTTCTGCAGCTCTGGATAGTGCTTTGAAATCTACTCAAGGCAGTTAAAATCCAGTTTAGAGCTTCAGCACATTCAATGTGTAAAAATGCTGCCTATTAGCGAGTGCTTCCGGAAGCAACCTGTCTGAGCCTTATTGTTTCTCTCCTCAGACAGGAAAAGCATTGTGCTGCAGGCATCCTCAGCAGCTGCTCGAGCCAGGGAGATGCTGAGCTATGGCCTTCAGCAGCCCTCATTGTCCCAGGAATTTCTCCTAAGCTGCACCTGCTCTCATAAGTGCAAGTGAAAAGAAAGAAAGAAAAGGAGGGGAGGGGCAAGAGAGAAAAGAGAGGGGAGAAGAAAGGAAGAAAGGAGGAGAAGGGAAAAGAAGGAAAGTGTAGAAAAGAGAAGGGAAGGGAGGAGGAGGAAGAAAGGAAGAGAAGGGAAGAGAAGGTGGAAGAAAGGAAGAGACGGGAAGAGAAAGAGGTAGAAAGGAAGAGAAGGGAAAAGAAGGGAAGGGGAAAAAAAAGGAAGAGAAGGGAAAAGAAGGGACAAAAAAGGAAGAGAAGGGGAAGAAAGGAAAAGAAGGAAAAAGAATAGAAGGGAAGAAAGGAAGAGAAGGGAAGGCAAAAGAATGGAAAAGAAGGAAAGAAAAGGAAAGAGAAGGGACAAGAATGGAAAAGAAGGGAAGAGAAGGAAAAAGAATGGGAAAGAAGGAACAAGAAGAGAAGGGAAGGGAAAAGATGGGAAGGGAGGAGAAGGGACAAGAAGAGAAGGGAACAGAAGGGAAGGGAAAAGAAGGGAAGGGAAGAGAAGGGACAAGAAGAGAAGGGAAGGGAAAAGATGGGAAGAGAGGAGAAGGGACAAGAAGAGAAGAGAAGGGAACAGAAGGGAAGGGAAGAGAAGGGAAGGGAAAAGAAGCGAAAGGAAGAGAAGGAAAAAGAAGGAAAGAGGAGGGGAAAGAAGGGAAGAGAAGAGAAAGAATGGAAGAGAAGGGGAAAGAAGGGAAGAGAAGAGAAAGAATGGAAGAGAAGGGGAAAGAAGGGAACAGAAGGGGAAAGAAAGGAAGGGAGGAGAAAGAAGGGGAGAGAAGGGAAAAGAGAACGAAGATAAAGGAAAAGAAGAGAAGGGAGAAGAAGAGAAGGGAAGAGAAGAGAGAAAAGGAAAAGCAGTTTAAGCTTTTAATTTTTATTTCATTACTTCTCCGCACATTTCTTCCCAGCTCTGTCCCATTGCACAGAAGCCCAACTTGCCTGATGTCTACACTAGTGGCAGAGGAGTAGAGCTAAATGCTGATGTTGAGCTCTTGGTACATTTAGGTTCATGTGGGGAGGAAAACACACCCTCAGCCATTTCTGCTACCTAAATCTCATGCTCAGGGTGTGAGTGCTTGCTGGCACAGCACAGCAGGGGACATTGGGGAAAGAAGCAGTGCCTGTCCCAGAGCAGCATCGCTGCAGTGACACCACAAACGTACAGACTCATTTCCAACCTGAGTTTCATGGGCCTGGATTCAGGATCATCCATTTGGCCCTGGAAGCCCCCACAAGGGTAAAGAGACTTACTTTTGGTTTTAATGCATCTTGTTACCTCTCTGTAGAAATAGCTTTTAGAGATGTTCTCAAAGAAACCACTGCCCCAGGATCACGGTGAGCTGCCTCTGGTCTTCACCTTATGGTCTCAGGGGTTGATTTCCTGTGGGATCATACAGATAGAGAGACAAAAAATGAGACAAGGCAGAGAGAAGAAACTACAGTGAATTATACGTGTTTTGCACAAAATGCAGCTAGTTTATTCACAGCTGTAGAGCCTTACAGTCCAGTCTAGACAGCCTAGTCTATGATGTATTTGCTGTCTGGTGTATATGATACAGAACAAAGTAATTTTAAAACATTAGGGGTAAAATTAACAGACACACAGATCATTAAGAAAGAATCTTTTTTTTTGGTATCAAGAATAAGACCTTCACCTAAATTGATGGAAGCTGGAGCCCTTTCTGTCATGCTGGAAACACAGGAGCATTAACCACATCCAACAGGACACCAAGGCTTCAGGCTACTCCACACCTCACTGGTACTGCCATAAGTTCACACTCCTTTGGAGTACATATTTCAACTGCTGTCCTTTATGATTATTACTGTGCTAGATACCAACAGCCCCCTCGCCTGTCTGCTTGATGTGCTTACACTGAAGTCCTGCCCTGGTGACTGGCTCCCTGTGGACATTAGCTGCTACGGGCTGGGGGCTTGTTTTAGGGATGTAACAGCCCACAGTGTTCACAGTATTAAAGAAAAAGGCATACAGCCATTATCCTGGTTTATTCCCTTTCCCTCATTCAAAGTCCCTCCTCTTAGCTGTCCCCTTCTCTACTTAAGCCCACTGACAGGCGATGGATGATGCAGAGCGCTTACACGTGTGATTGTTCTGTCCCTGTGAGCACATTACTGTGCTCCTTCCCAAAAGGATGTCAGGTAGTGAGCAACAACCACCACAGTTTTCACCTTATCAAGCCCTAGGACTCTGCAGGATCAGGTTGTTATAGGGCTTTCTCTAGACCAAGGGGAGTGCTTTGCAAGCCCAGACTGATGGCTCTGAACTGTGCACACACTGGGCACAGGGGAGAATGTTGGTACCCAGGTGGGTGGGCATCTTTCATTGCCACAACCAGCTCTTCCTCTCCTGTGCTTTTGGAAGCCCCCTTGGAAACCTTTCAGGGAGGCAGGAGGAAGAAGAACAACTCTTATGCCACAGTTTACTCATCCTGGAATGACAAGCCCAGGAATTGTTCTGACTTAAAAAAGAGCTTTGAGGAAACAAAGCTTCCTTTAAATTTTGTCTGTTGAAATTGCAGCAGCACATTCAGCCTGACACTGCTTTCAGATTCCAGCTCTCCATCCAAATTGCTTTCATGACTCATGCTTGCAGGAATGGCTATCACTGGGTAAACCCACACAATTCAGTGCAGAATTTACCATCTATCTGAACAGAATTAGACGACTGCATGACGTGTTTTTTGAACCCTGCATCTACTGCCCTCTCAACACATGTATTTCTTTCTTCTCTTCTTTGAGGAAGCCATCTGAAAGCCCTCAAGTGCAACTTGAGACACACACACACACACAAGGGGGTGATATTAGTAAACCTCTTCTTCTACATTCTACCTGAAAATTAGGATTTATTTACTGTGCACATCTAGAAAGCTGATGTCTACAGCATTGGCATGAGTAAAGAAATGTTGCCCTGTGCCAGTGTAATACATTATTACCTCTAGGCTGGTACTTAGTGTTCAAACAGCCACACAGTTTGTTCTTTTAAGACATGTATCTGGGGACAAGAGATGAGCTCCAAGTGGGTTTGTGCCCAACCCCAGTGCTCCACAATAGCCGTCAGGTCACACAAAGCAGCAGGTTGGCAGAGGGGTGCACAAGTGAGCTCCCTCTTGGGCTCACTTGCACACCAAGTGAGCTCCTGGGCTCATTCCTCTTGTTAAAAACCAGCTGAAACAGCATTCCATACATGCATGAATGCAGCCAACCTGTAAACATCAGGGCTGTGGGAAGGGTTTTGCACCACTAGCAGCTCTCTGACACAGAATCACACAGCACTGGGAGGGTTCAAGGTAAATGATGCTTTTCTCAACAGAAGTCCTAAGCAGCATATCTCCACAGCAACCTCACATATAAAACCAGAGAGGATGGTGCACTCAGAGCACAAGGGACCATTCACCAGTACCTGTCGTGCATGTTAGAGCATGCACTGTGAACATGTGGTTTCTGGTTTGAGGTGCTGCAATTAGACCGGGAGAAGGCAAAGCAATCCATGTAGGCTCTGACCTCTCACTCTAGGTGTGTATTAAACACATCACAGTTAGCATGCCAATTATCTATGAGAAAAATGGCCTGTAAGGCCTGTATCCCTGTCTTTTCCTGGTGGGAGGAGTGCTTTCCATCAGCTTGCTGGACTTGGCCTATATGTCACAGCATTCCTCTTTTTCCCCATTTTCAATGGAAGTGCAAGCTTCATGGATGTACAACTCTGAACAAAAGGCTTATTCAGTCTCCTCTGAGTTTTCCTTGGAGTCACTGGCATATCACTGAAGGTTCATCAGTGATACCCTCCCCACACCAGGTTCTCCATGGAGCATGCAAATTCTCCCCTCTAATGAAAACAGGGTTGTGGTACAGTGAGATTAGTAGAGGGAGAGTAAGTGTGTGCGTGCAAGTGCAACCGGGGACCAGAGGTTGTGTCATCTTCCTGCATCCAGCTGTGGCCTTGTCATGGCCTAGTTCAGATGTTATTCTTGGCCTTATGCCTTGCTTACCCAAGTAAAACTGAGTCCAACAAACTAGGAGGTGGCCTTAAACATGCTGTGCAAAAGAAATCTTGAGGCTGGGGCACTTCTCATCACTGCTTTTTCTCCTTCCCCACCTTTGTTTGTGGGAAATAACTCGCAGTGTAAAATCTGATGCCTCTAAGAGCAAAGACTGCATCTGCTGTGCCACAGTGCTGCTGTGTTGTTAACTGTATAACACTTCGTATGAGTTTGATAAACAATTGTGAGTTTCATAAACTGAAATGCAAAAATACTTCTCTACCATTTAGCATGAGTAATTTCAAGCTGTGGTAATACAAGGTCTCAGTTTTTATCTGATCTCAGCGTTGTGAGATTTACTATTTGCACATAGTCTAATTCACAAGAGAGGCTGAATAGACGAGCAAAGATTGACTTTGTACTTACTGGATTCACCATCAGCTTCCAGGTAACACAGAAAGCTGGGAAGGCTGTTTTGAAGGAATTAATTGGATACACACTTTGATCGGGAAACAGCATCCGGATCTGAGCATTGTGCTTTGAACAAGGAGCCAAATATTCATCTGGAGAGAGTTCAAAAACCCACCAACCCCTGGGACCCCAAGGGAGCAGATCTCCTCAGAAGCTGCAGGTGATGCACAGAGCAAAAGCTACAGTATAAACACACAAGAATACACTATTTGTGAAAGCCCAGGAGGCTCTGAGAGCCATGATGAGTAGGTTGTTGTGAACTCAATGCAATAAAGCCACCACGAAGCAACCCGAAGCCTGTTCTGACCTACATTGCTCTTATGAGCCCTGCTCCTGCACAGCCCTCGCCTCATACAGCAGCAGCACCAGCCAAGGCAGCATCATTAACAGGTCTGGCAGCACACAGAGAAATAATTGCATGTATTATGAAGCAGCGACAGCAAGGCCAGGCTCAGAAGGCAGCCCCATAATCAAATGTATAGCTAAGAGCAATAATAGCATACAGTGACTTGGAGGAAGATAACAAGCAGGTTATTGAAATGCGCTTTAAGGAGTAGAAAGATCAACTCAGATAGGAGGGAATCAAACTGGCATTACTTCTAATTCAAGTTCAGCCTCAGCTATAATCTGCACATTCAGGTTTAGGTCCAATTCAGACTACCAACAGACACCCTTACACACAGCCATACCACCCCACTTCAGGTGTGAAATTGAGCTGGATCACTTCAGATGTCAGCTTCATGAGACATACTTTAAAATTCGAACTCGTATAAAGTTCTGAAAATGCTCAAAGATGACTTTTTCTGAAGACCATTTTTTGTATTGCTGGGCAAAAGATGTAGGTATTGTTCTGATTTAACCTTGGACCCAAGGGGCAGAATGAGAATGTAAATCTTGGTTACTGGGACATGTACTTTGTAAGAGATTTTAGAAGTATTTATGGCCTTTGGAAAATGAAGTTTTAACGTACTGGGAATTACATATGAAAAGCCAGTAGCATCCCTTTAACGTCATACCTGTGCTTTCATCCACTGGATTTGGTAGCAAGTTGTGCATGTTTTGATTTTGGGGTGAGATGCAGCATTTTGGGGTGAGATGCAGCATTTTGTGGTACACCCTGAAGCCCAACGGTTTTTGTTGTATCCCATTTACAATGGGCATTTTCAGACAAGCATGTAGCAAACCAGCATCAACTTTCACAGTGCCTGCCTTAGAAAAGAGGAAAGGAAAATAGCAGTGTCCCTGTAGACGTTTTGGGTACAAGTATGTCTATAGTCCTCTGTAGGTGTATGGTGATTTACTGCTTGCTTCCCTCCTATCCTCCAAAATAAGCAGCAAACACTTTGAATGTCATGTATTTAATTCCAACAACCAGGGCAGGACCTTACCAGCAACAGGGCTTTTTTCCCTCCTCAGTATTGTGCAGTTTAACAAATAAAATCAAAGGATCTCTGGTTTGAGTTCAGTAAATTGGATAAAATCTAGGTCCTCCCTTAGCAGCACATCTGGAAGCCATAGATGGAATGTGGGACACTGGACATGTAGCAAACACACAACTAACCCTCATGTGGGCATGAGGGTTAACCCTCATCCAGGACTCCCACACCTATTCCTGCACCCAGGCTGCTGGGCTGGGTGAAGTGAGACCCTCTTCCACTGGTCTTGGGTTAACAAGAAGGACTTTACTACCAAAAGCAGAAGGGTTGGTGAATATGGAAACTGCCATTCAGGTTCAGTGGGAGTTCACCTAAGGCACCGGTTTAGGTTTCTGTGTGGAGCCAGACACAATGAGTCAAGCCCTATTCAGAAGGAAAGGGATTTGCTGAGGAATTTGCTTTATTCAGCTCTGGCTCCCCCTCAAGACAAGCTGGTGGCATCTGAGGAAATTGCTGGGGGGTATGTGTTAGTTCGTTTATTTTATCTCGTGCTATGGCAGATAAAAGCCTTTGACAGGGCACATCACTTGCTGTCCCACACCCTGGTTTCTGTGCTTCACATCTTTCCCTGTGCACTGCCATGGCCCATTAACTTCTCCATGTGAGCAGGGCACTGGAGTGAGGGTTTAAAATACAGTTGCAGTAAGTTGTCAGGAATCAAACGGTACAGCAAGAGTTAATTGAATATGCTGGATCATTTAGGTCAACATTAAGCTCTTTTGTGCCTTTTGCTATTCTGTTCTGAAACCGAACGCACTACAATATTCCCAAAGTGTAATACAGCATATCACAGCATGAGTCCTGTTGAGTTGCCTCAATAAAACCCTCAGATTCTACTCAGGATCAAATTCCTCCTGTTCTAAAATAGTCTGTGTTGTGCTGGGTTTATACTGTTGCAGCTCAGAAACACAATACAGACAAGTTTCATTTTTATAGCACCAAGATGATGTGCAATAGTTTTCACAAAGCTCCACCAGATCTTTGCTGAATGGTTTCTCTATTGTTTCCTCCTGTAGAGAACAAGTTATGTGTAACTAATGGATCTTGCAACTCCACAGATAAAAGGTAAATGGTATTTTTATGATGCCTTTCATTTATTCACCACCAATATGTTCACTTGCCAAATTATTATGCGGTACAGCAGTAGGCCCAGCTACCTAACTTTGTCTTTCACTAATGTAATTGTAAAATAGATGTATCTATTTTCTATACTAATCTGAAGCACTGAACCCAAAGAGCATCTGTGCAGGTCTAGTATGCCAAGTTAAATTTTTCCCACTGGAAAAAGATGTCTTTCAGATTATCCCCTTTTTTTCCCCCCACAACTGCTCAATTCTATGCAATAGATTTAATGCCATTTTAGATAAAATACACAGCTTGAAACCAACCATCCAATTTGGGTCTTTAAAAGACATCAGTACCAAACTGCTTTCAATTACATGATAAAAGGAGCTATAACTGCTTCTCCTTTACCCCTGACATTGTGCATCAGGAGATGTGTTAACTGAATGGTCTTTTTACATTACCTCCGGAACAGTGAGTCCCTTCTGTGTTTAAAAAGCAGATGTTCTCCCTGTGAAATCAGATGACCCTGTATCTTTTCTGGTGGGGAGCTTTTGGGGAGAATAAAGGAGAGTTTTGCTTGTTTAGCTTAAATCACTGAACATTTGTCTAAAAAGTAACTTCTTTCAGCAGTTAAAATAAGTGGAGTCCTAACTGGTGAAATACAATTCCCTGTAATTGCACAGTATTTGATGGGTAATGTTAATTCCAGAGTGATTTGCATTACATCTGTTCTCTCTTCTAGCAATCCTAGTCAATGACTTAAATCAGCCTCCAAGAGGCTGCACATGTATGTATGAGCACAAGGGAAACATTTACACATGCAGATGGAAATGTGCTCAGTGTTTTGCTTGCACTGCTCCTTACTGAGAACATACTGCTTGCTTTGACAGCGTCCCAGTGAAAAATACTGAGATTACCTGGCCAGACTAGGGGCACACATTCTTCTGGTTCAGCCACTTTTCATCTATGCCAGACATCAAAGAAAGGCAACTTCAGTAGGGCTGAGAAGTTCTAGGACAGACACTGATCTGAGGAAAGCAAATCCTTAAAATAAATGAGAAAATCAAAATCAGGGAGTTTAGTCCATCTTATTTAGAGCAAAGAATTAAACTTACAGGGAAATTCCAGCAGAACAAACCCCAGGAGTACCTCATCCAACCTCTGACTCAAACCAGTGTCAGCTATAAGGTCAAGCCTCTCACTCAGGGCTTTTAAATGTCCTTCATATGGCATTTTAAATAGCTCTATAAAACATGCTTTAGTGCCCAGCTATCCCATCTATTGTCATTGAAAACGCTGCAGTTGTAAACCTTGCCAGCAGATGCCACTACAGTAAAGTTGTTACAAAATACAAAGAACCAAGATGAAGACCTTTTGTTCCTTGGTGCATCTTGGTCGCTTACCCAGCAGCTTCACAGAAACACTTAGTTCAGAAGCTGGTCATTGGAGCTGAATCCCCCAAATCCTGCACCACCACTGCCCAGAGGAATGGGTTTTCTTGGGTTTAGCAGAGAAAGAAACCCTCAGCATTGAGAAGCATGAAGGTGCTGCTTGATGCAAGCAGAAGGGCTGAACATGGCAGATGCTGATCATGGCAGTTAACCCACCCTGGCAAATGCTGAGGCAGACAACGAGAGGCGTGACAGAAACCTCAAGGAACAGCCACACTTAGAGCATCCTGCCTGCAGCTTGTGCTGCATGACTCCTCGGAGACCTGCCGATGCTCATGCAGCCTGAAGCATCTCAGCTCCTTCAATACAGAAAGGCCTAGAAAAGGGCTCTGGTTTCAGTTTTGGATTTATGTTGGTTTTGGTTTCGTGACATTTCACCATAAACTGTTGTTTGTTGATACAAGAAACATGGCCTTGCACAGGCATCAAAAAGCAGCAATCAGCAGGCACCAGAGCCACATCTAGGGAACATCAGGCTCCAGCTCAGCTGGGGTTATTTTCCTAGTCAGGTCTCAGCTTGGCTCTCAGTCTCTAACATCATTATGCTTTTTAGAGAAGGAAAGATCTGCACTAAGTAGTAATAGTAATAGTAGTAATAGTATAGACAATAGTAATAGACAATCCATGTCTGTCCTTGAAGAGGCTGCAGAAAAGTGGTGGAAGAACCCATCTGCTTTTCTTGGCCTATGTCAGCTAGAGACAGCTCCTCAGTGATAGGGGAAGCCCAGCTGCAGAAATGCTCCTGGCTGCTGCCAGTTCAGCAGCCTGAGAACCCTGATAAGGCTCAAAATGCTGTGCTGGGACTTGACAGTGACAGCCGATGACTTATCCAAGAAGCAGGTTGGCACAGTGGCAGGCATGCAACACCACACCCTGAGCTCCTGCTGCTGTATGGGGGTCTGGGCTGTTTGTTAAATGAAACTGATGGTTACAAAGGCGACATAGATAAGAGGAAAGAAAGACCATGTAATGCTGGCTCATGTACTGTGGGAAAGGTTGAATGACATGGAGGCAAACCTTCAATTCACACAACAGTAATTAAGGTATCACCACTTCTGAAGACAGTTGAGGTGGGCACAGGAAGGCAAGAAAATACATCTATAATGGCTTCACCTAGAAAGGGGGACAGGAACAAAGGCAGACCCTTAAACAAAAAGCACAGCATCCACACAGGTCCTGGACATCCTATAAACTAAGGGAGCCCACGAGCTTCTGATAAAGACGGAGAGGGACACACTAGAAAGCATTCTCCCCCCAGGAGGAGAGACAGGGTAGTCTCCTCTGGGCTCTTGGGTTTCTCAGAAGGGAATTTCTCTGCTTATGATGCCCCCAGGGAAAGAGCCTTGTTTAATGAGCCTTTGTAATCTCACTGATCTCGAGTTGGGTGACAGAAACCTACTTATGACAGCAGTCAAACCATCAGCTGTACAGCAGTCAGGGAACTGGAGCAAATTTCTTTGGTGATAAGCCGTACCCTTGGGAATTAACTCTTCTCCTGTTCCCAAGCAGTGATTTCTTCCAGTCACACTTGGAAATAGAGGATGTCTCAGCACTGCTCCTGATGTACTCCTCTCTCTGTGGACACAGCAGACTTGTAGGGAGATCACAGACGACATCTGTTCTGCAGCAGAGTGCTGAGGATGCAGTAGCTCCCCAACACACACCACTGTGTATTAGCACCAGTGTTCAGCTGAACAAACAGCATTTCCAGGTTCCCATCAGCAACTCTAACTTTACTAACTCCCAAAAGCTTTTCACCCAACAAGCTTCACACTCCACTGGCCATGGGACAGTACCACTTGTACATCTCTATTCTGAACACATTGGTGGGATTAGCAGCTCTTCACAAGACCATTTTCTGTGGACCATTTTCTGTGAACTTAAATTATGTTTACAGCATATGAAGGTGTTGCCTCATGTCAGGAAGTAGCGTAACTCAGACCACAGAACCAACATTTCCTTCTCCTTTTTTCACTTGCAATTTTAACAGCAGGTTTTTGGGTCTACTGTTCAAAATACAACGGTGTCAGTGTCAGGTTTGGGTTTTTTAGAAGGTAAAATGCCTTTTTTTACTGGTTGATTATTTGAAGGATGATTATTTTTGCCCTTCAGAAAATTCTACCTGAACATAACCCCAAGGCCTTTAAATAGAAACTTGTGTGTTTAGGAATAGGGATCTTATGCAGAAACACCTCCTACTTGCCCATCGTTATTCTTGCTAAGCTAACAGAGCGCAAACACAGGCACCCCCATTACAATTAATACCTCTGTTCCCACAGACTTTATTTTTCCCCTTCATTGGCTCCAGCTATATTACATGTTTCCCATGACATAGCACAATATTGGGCATTGTATCCTGAGTGGAACCACCCTGCGATTTACTGCAGCTGCTGCCCTTGCTGGCTGATTTCACAGCAAACGGGTATTTCCTCATTAATATACAGCCATGTGAATAACACTCTGGTTTGGGCAGTTTGAGGGTTGTTTTATAGGCTTTTAGTTTTAAATTGCATTCTTGATTCTGGAATAAGTATTTGGGTGTTTGTACGACTGTGTCCTGAGGCTTGTCAGGTATTTTTTCTACTTGTTTAATAACAAAGAGCACTATGTCAAGCAGCCCAGTCCACATCGCCTGCTGCCTCCTCCACAACTGCAGACAGCTTTTCCATTCATTACAGCATCACTATTTTTGGATAGTAACTGAACATGATCCTGCTATGGAGGCAGGGAACCAACACACTAGTACATGATCACTAATAAAGCCCCAGTGAGTTATGGTGAGGTGCAGACCTTCTAGAACCTAAACCTAACTATTATTGCCCACATCACCTCAGCAAAAGCTTGTGAAGTAGCTCAGATCTAGAGGCTCAGAACCACTCCGGATGAGGAGGCTCACCAGAAAACCCCTACCTCTAACCTGTAGTGAGCAGAATGTGTCATCTGCTGCAGCCCTGAAAGCTCAGTAACTCTGAGATACTGAACTCTGGACCAGAGGACACAGAAACAGACAAATAGGCACTGGTTGCCCAGGGAAGTGGTAAACGCTCCATCCCTGGCAGTGTTCAAGGCCAGGCTGGACAGAGCCTCGGGTGACAGCAGGGAGGTTGAACTGGGTGATCTTAAGGTCCTTTCCAACTCAAACCATTCCCCGATTCTATGACTCTGGGGAGACCTTATACCAGTTTTCCAGTACCTAAAGAGGACTACAAGAAAGCTGGGGAGGAACTTTCTACAAGGGTATGTAGTGCCAGGAAAAGGGCACTTTAAACTGACAGGCTTTAAACTGACAGAAGGTAGGTTTGCCTTTTCTGAGGCTATTTTAAGAGTAAAAACACCCAAAGGAAGTTGCTTTTCAGTTTTTGATGGGAACAATTCAATTAGCAATTTAGTGATGCTTCAGCCACACTACAGGATATCCCCTATAGAGGCTGAAACTATGATGAGTACCAAACAAACCTATTTTGATTTTCCTCACTGCTCTACACACAGAGTATCTAAATCCTTTTGTTCAAAGCAAGCCATCACAGAGCAGACTCTTCTGGTTTCTGCCCTCTCTCAAGCACTTCAATTACCTTTCTAAATCAATGCCCATTGCTAGAAAAAACCTTGCACCTCTTACATTCATGCCAAATCATCAACATTTATTTCATAAAGAAAATGGGTATTTTGCTAACTCAAAAGTAGTACCTCTTCTAATTAGGAAAGCATGGATTAGGAGGAAAAGTTAATCCATTATTCCCTAGAATATATTCCCTTGTAAGACAAGCTTCCTCCCTCCCCTCCCTTTCCAAAGCAACATACATCAAGAAGAAAAACTGAAATTAGCAGGGGAAACCTATATTCAGTTCCTAAAGGACTATTTTTAAGTTACTGTTTGTAGCACAGAATCTCAATCCAGCTGTGCTCCATCTTTACAGCACTGAAGTTTTCCTCTGGGAGCCCTAGTTTGGCAATGACATCTAAAGAAAAAGGTACTCTGAGGTCACTCTAATTGGAGCATTTTCATTTATAGCCTTTTTAAAGCAGACATCAAGCCATTTCTGAATTTTAAGTGAGGAACTACTCCATAGAAAGCTGTTTTCGTTACCTATAGCCAATTTAGTTCTAACTGAGCTCAGTAGCAGAATTCAAATATCCCCCAACACTTGTACTGTCTGCAGCACCCTGTAACGCTGGCTCCAGACTGCACCAGCTAATGATGCCAACTCCTTTCTCAAAAAGGAGACCTTACTTGTCAGCAATTGCTGTTGATTTATTCAGTCTGTGTCTCAATCATTTAACAAATTAATTTTAGTTAAGAAATATGGCCAAATGCCTTTCATTCTTTACTCTTTACTATAGTAGCTATAATGAAGTCATATTACAGTGAGTGCAATTACCATGTTACTAGGACACTGATAACAAGCACTACTGTACATAAAAAGCCATTCTAGAGCTTACAGATTGGAAGTAAGCAATTAGAAATACTTTTGAGCCATGCTCTTGCACCCCTGACAGTATTAGAAGCAGGATTCCCAATCTCCCGTAAAAACATTTCCTGTAATTCAAGTTATATTTTACTGGTTACATATTTTCAGAGATGCAGAAAAAATGCTGGGCAGTATTTACTAGATTGTATAGTAACTGCTTTGTGGCAGTGACAGATTCCCCTAGATCCACATCCAGGAGACATTTATGAGCATGGCTGCACTCCCCCTTTCCTCAAGGCTATGTGTCAGCTACTGGGGCTGGTTCTGCAGCATCACAGGTGCTATGGAGGGTCAAACTGGTTTCACAGTACAGTACTGGGGAGAAAATGCCAAACAGCAGACAATTTACCTTCAACACAGTAGTATTCATTAGTTCTAGATGCTTTCTTCCCTGCGGGCATCAGCCTACACTGAACACTGGAGAATTCCCTCACACTTTCTCTTCCTATGCTCACTTCCTTGCTAGCGTTTTGTTTTTCTCTGCCTGTGTCAGCAGCTTGCGGACCAACTCCTGCAGGCTCTGCAAAGAAAACCAGGATGCAGTTCAGCACGTTGTATGGTGTAGTTAGCATACATAACTTTATTGCTGAGTTAAGAGTTGTTCAGAGAGGAGGCAGGGGCTTTAACTGGCTAATGGTAAAAAATTACACTTTAAGGTGGAAAATATGGGATGACGATCGGAGATCACTTCCAACTCTACCGTGCTTGAGCAGTTGAAGAGACCTGCAGTTGTGAAGAGAACTGAAAATGTCACACCAATAACAGCTCTAAAATAGGCTGGGAAGGGAAGAGAAAGTGGTCCAGAGAACTGAACAACGATGACAAAATGAAGCATCTCAACAGAGAAAATGATCGGCTTGCAGCTGAAAGCTGCAGCAGGCAGAGCAGCAGTACAGCTGATCTGCAGTAGCTGCTCTGTATCTTTGCCATTTAAGAGTTATATCAAGGTGAGACACCAGAAAAATACCACTAAGATCCAGGACACCGAACTCTATAAAATAAACATTAGAAAATTAATTTATACAAATGACTTAAGAGCTCACCAGGGATCCATTTATAAAATGGAGATAATTTTACAAAGCTTCTTGCCTTTCAGTGTCATTGTGACAAACAGCTACACAAAGAACAGAGCTGCTGATTACCAGGCAACATGCAGACACTAGTGCTGTGACTTTAAGGTTTTGCTGAGCTTTCCCAACATGCAGAACTCCACCTCTTCTTCCACACCTTGGACAATTACGCTAAATTCTATTTCACATTTGTTCTAAGAATATAAAACTAAATCAACTTGAATATATTTCCTGATAGATCAATTTCAACAGTCTTAGGTGACCACCTCCAAGGAATTAAATATGCATTTAACACCTGTCAGACCTTCATATGGGCTGACTTAAAGATACTTCTTTCAAGTGTCTTTACAGAAATTACATATGTCAAAATATATGTATTTATGTATTCTGACAGTTAATACTTCTCTCTTCATTAAGACTTTCCTAGATAGCATGTAACTGAATATTAAATAATCTTCATTGCTTTCATACCCCTAAATGACCTCCCCAAGACAAGTGACTTCAGTGAACTTTAGCCCATTCTTCCAGTACTTTGCACTGGCCCTAGTTCCACTCAAACCACCAACTCTTCCCTTTTCACCTGCTATGAACACCCCTCAGTGACAGCCTACACAGCCAGAATTTAATCCCCCAAGAACTATTAGTCTCAGGTAAAAAGCCAGTTTGGGAAACTTTCTCCTTGCTCCTCATCAGCCCAATCTTGCTCACCTATGGAAAACAGAGGGAATATTCTCTTGATTTTGCAGGCTTTGTATGATTAGTTGTAAGAGACACGCTGGCAAGTAATACTTAGCACTGGAACTGAGCCTCATGTTAAGTGCTGATAATCACCAGTTTGCTCAGCTGCAGATCACCATCCTACTTTTGTAATATTCCACTTTAAAAAGCAGACGCATCTCTTGTCACTGATGCAGCAGGAAGTGCAGCTTTCAGGATGCTATGTCAGGTACTCTCAATATTCTGCTGTAAGACAAATTAAGCAAGTCCTCAGTGCACAGAGAGCTATATTAATCTTTCATGGTAGTTTTTCTTTATTACCAGTATTGAAAATGTCATGAACACAAAAGCAGCAAAAGTTGGATTAACTGCAACTGTTTTTCCCCCCAGTCTTTCCCTCTCCTTCCCTCCCAAGTTCTCTGTGGGCAGAGACCAAAATGTATATGATGTGAGAATGTAAATCACGTCATATGTTTAAAATGGATTTTAATGTGTGTATAGCAGTTACCGTTCGTGAACGTTACACAGTCCCTGAAATGACATCCCTTGTAAGGTAAGTCTTCACCTTAATGACTGCAATCATTCCGTACTCCTTGATCTCACTCCTCCTTTCTGTTTTTGCATTAGAAGATTCAGCAAAGATTCCAGGAATTCAAGCAGTAAACCTTAGAGAGTCTTCTACAGAGTTCCAGAAATAAATGGTGGCAACGTGTATATATTGCAATTTTATTTCATTCGCTCAAACAAAACGTTAGCATGTAAGAAATTTAAAATGACACAATATGATAAAAATAGCAGAGAATGAACTGAGAAACTAAAAAGAAGGTAAACCTAAATGTAGGAAAAGTCAACATTCATTAGTGATCATCTTCAGTCTTTGATTGACACTTGGTGCTCGTTAACTTTTGAAAACAATGAACTGGAAATCATTATGACTATCGGAAGAGATTTCAGCACCAGCACTAAGATTTGTACATTCAGTTGGTTTGCAGTTGACTTGGTAGCCACTTCTCTATAGTGCAGGTTTATCACAGGTCAGATCACAGTGTTGAGGAAAGCAACGCCTTCCTGGCATTAGAAAGGATCCCTTAAACTGCCCTCAGCTTAAGACATCCAGTGTACAAAAGCACAGAACCACCACAATATGGTCTGTAAAGAACTCAGCAGTAAGCAAAATAACCTTAGCTTCTGCAGTTCATTTTCAATACTGAAATCTCTGGAAACGGTGCAACTGTCAGGAGGACAGGAAATGTCTACAGTAATCTTTAATTCAATCCAATTTCCTGGAAAGAACCAATTCGGCGGTTTGGGATTACAGAAAGTGTGTATGTAGAAGCAGCACGAAAGACAGTATCTGTTCCTTTTTCTTTTAAACAGAAATCATGTTAATTGTAGACCAAGGCACAAAACGTTTAGTGCATAAGCCAGTTCCTTGCACAATCTAGTAGTTCAGCCTTTAGTTTTGGACCACTTTATACCCATTCACACTATTCCACTATGCTACTCCTGAACTCTCCTAGAAACAAATCAAACATGATTTCTGACAACGGTAAACGTCCTCAATGCGCAAAAAGTCCACGTAAAACAAAAACTTACATCAACAAAGATGAAAATGCCTCCTCTTGTTTTGAGAAAAACAGTACTTGACAAGCTTACTACAGAGTTGGTTTTTAATGCCTTCAATAAATGCATGCAGAAAAATGTTTTTGTCTATTTCCACTGCAGTCTTCTCTTAGAATTTGAACCTTCAAAAAGAGAAAATGTTTGAATTGGAGAAAAATTTCTCATCAAAGCCTTTCCAAAGCTGTAAGTGCTGTTTTGCTTTGGTGTTCAGCACTTAAGACGGTATGTCACTGAAAGCATTTGTCTTACGAATGGAGCTGCATATAACTTTTAAGCTGAAACATTAATCTCCAAAAGTTGTGAATAATTCTCTTTTGGACCAGCACAGACCCCAAAGCAAACATGGCACTGTTACGGCTCAGAAAAACTGACGGTGCAAAGGAAAAAGGGAAGATTTTGATCCATGCTCTTTGTCTGAAGCACTACAGATCCAATTAATGGAATTTCTATTCCACTGAATTGTACCACATTAAAGAAATTCAAAAATTAAAGTTTACAAGCATAAAGTCTGAAAACCCTGGGAAACAAGAAGGTATCATCGCCCCTAACAACAATTCTCAAACTGCTGACTGAAACCAATGGCATACAGTTGCTATTTGTTTCAGAGGCTGGGCTGTGTGGAGCTGTGGGGTCTTTTGTTGGTTTTGATTTTTTTGGAAGGAGGGTGGCAGATAAATGAGGAGAAGGGGACATTTGCTGTGATGTGATGCTCTGTCGTTCTAAGGTAACTAACTGCTGCCCTGTTCCATTAAACACCCAAACAAGGATTCTCAGAAAAGAGTGAAGCAGTGGGTCATGGTAAAAAGGTAAAGAACAACGCACTTACACAGGGGCATCCTCAGTAAAGTCAGATGCTTACACATTTGTTCTCTCACCGAGAAATGAGTTCGGTTCACATGGGAGTTTAAGAACCATTATGGAAGTATTACTGAATTTCAAATAGAAAACTGAAAAAGATACAAAAGGATTAAGTACCTGGTTCCATTAACATGGTTACTGATAAAAGTAGTGTTTTCCCTCATTATTACACATGCATGTAAGATGAAGAAAAAGTGTAGAAAGTAATAAAAATGTGTCACCTTCCCCCTCCCTCATCCCACATCTTTCTGGGCATAAATTAAGCCTTACAAATGAAAAGGCTACTCTGTGACATGCAATTTTTCTTTTAATTAAAAAGCTGGCTGTGTTGTGTTACATTACAAAAATGTCCACATGCATAAATCTAAAAAAAGCCCCAAAATCTACCGTAAATCTACAACATACTAATGATTTACATTTGACTGCTGATTCGCATTATGTCGAAGTCTTAGATTTGGTAAAGCATCGTAACAATGTAGGAAGGCATCTACATCTTTAAACTCTGGACTGTATTTGCTGTTTTTCATTTTCCTATAAAATTGCATGAAGGCTAACTAGAGAGGCTTCCTATCATAAAATTCCCAAATCTTGATATGTCATCACTGTCTAGGTCATCCACTTACAAATATTGCCCTTTAAAAGCACGCGTTTCTAACTGTTCCATGTTTCGTGAACTGAACTTCTACACATCTGATCTTGTAAATTATGCATGGAAGTATCAGATATGATAGGAAGACAAACCTGAGATACATTTGAAGTACAACAGTATAACTTGCTAACTCCTTCATTAACAAAGAAAACCTCTCTGAAAAGCCTTCCCATGCTTTTCCCTGTTTTTTTCTGTCTTAGCAACAAATTCTGAAACATGTGCAATTTTATCTTGACATGAGTAGACTTCAAAGCACTGTGATCTTGTCTGACAGGTGTAGGAATTTCTGCATAATCATTACAGTAACGTTAAGAGTCTTTTCCACCCTGCTGTAAAGGTCAGAAAAAAGCTGCAAACTAGGAGGGGAATAGCATATCACCCGAGTGATGTGTCTGAAGCTTTCAGAATAGGTTGTTTTCTCCCTCCTTCCAAGTGTCTGTCTGTCTCCGTTTTCTTCTAACAGCTCACAAAACGTAGTCAGTTTTATACCAAGTTAAAGAGTCACATCGGCTTAGTACTAGTCTTTCTATGCAGTATTCGACTTGCTGAGTTCCTGCCTGATAGCTAAAGAGAGAGAGAGAAACAGAGAGAGAAGTTAATACATCAAATATTCGAAGTTAAAGCAGAAAGCCAGGATACACAACTGACCTCTTAAAGAAAGCTCACTTATCTCCATGTCTTATAATGTGAATAACTTATATGTATGATAGCTTCAGGTGGCTTCAGACATCTGATATTTTACCAGCAGTGGTATCAGTTTAATATCTCTTTTTCTTTTTCTCTTCCATACTTTTAGTACTTTCCAGAAAGGAACAAAAAAATGCTCACCTAGGCAGTATGTCACACACAGAGTTTTATTTCCTTCTTCATTGGTGGACCTTCTAAAGTTATACTTTCTCAATGATATCCCTCAACTACAGAGGACTACTTAGGAAAATATGTTCTGTTAAATTAAAAATTAAAATAGTGAGAATTCTTTTCTTTGACTCTTATGTTACAGACCAAAGAAAACTGAAAGCTGGAAGCACAATCCTACTCTGAGTATCACCAGTTTTGAAATACGCACCTCAGCAGCTCTGGTTTATTTAAAACTAACCCACCTACCACCACATGATACTAAAGATAACTGCAAATCACTCAAATGTAGCATCCCTCCAACTGCTTTTAAAAGAAACTGGTGTCAATGTTCTATTCAAACACAACATGTTGGAGAGAAAACACGGAAACAAAGTCAGTCACAAATTACAGTATGCCACCAGAGTAAGCACAGACCTACTTTTACCAATACATTGTTCTCAGGCTAGAAACACATTACACTGACGTTGCTGTATACCTGTAGTTAATTACTCTAAGACTGAACAGCAGCAGCAAACAGACGGATACCTACCATCAATGAGTTCTTCCTTTAATTTCGTTAACTCCTTCCTCATTTCATCTAAAATGTCCTATGGTGTCAGAACATAAATAGATCAGTTTTTCAACACAAAACAGCCTAGTTTTGCCACCTGTCATTTTTCAGGAGAGAAACCTGAAATTCTTCCAACCTTTAATCCTTCTGAAATGCATAACCCACCCTTTAGCTTCCAAGTTAATCTCCAAAACCTAAAGCATTCCTAAAAAACACTCACACTGCTGGTACAGTGAAGAAAAAACTTTCGGGAGAAGTCCTATAAATTGATTCCTCTACAATTTATGAGAGAGGAAGAGACATACTGAGGTTAGACTTTGCACTAACTAAGTGCTAAATAAAAGTAGGAAAAATAGTACTTGCCACATCCCTTTAAAATAAAAGCTAGAACTGCTCCTGAGCGCTTGTTGTTTGTTGGTTTGCTTGTTTGTTTGGGTAGAGAGAGGATAAGGAAAGATTTTCCAGGCAAACCAGTTTCCCAGTTCTAGCTATAGTATCAACAGCGTAATATCAGCAAACCTGTGCGTGATATTGCAAAAGCAGGAATCAGCATCTGTGAGAAAGTGATGGGGCTGTGTAAGTCATCATCAGCTCCTACCAATACTGAAACATGTCTGGGGACAAATAATGACTAATTACTAAATCATTATTTAAGTCTGGAACTAGTTAGCAAAACAGCTAAAAAGTGGTATTAGACAGCTAAAAGTTTTTATACCCAAGTTTCCTACTCAAAACATTATATACATACCTGCTTCAATCTGTCATAATCTAGACCTTCTGTCTGTACTCCGTTGGCACTGGGTTGCCCCGCTGGTGTAGATTTTGGTCTGCAGTACAAAAACACATCCTTGAATTACTTGTCACTCTTTATTACAGGATACATAGGACTTCCTCATAAACTTGCCAACATGTGCTCACCAAAACCATAGTAAAGAATCAGAATAAAAAATAATGTTGGGAGTGGGAGGGTGGGAAAATCAAGCAGACCCAAAATACCACACAGAATAGAAAGCAACAACCAAGAATATTTTCCACACACTGGAACTAATACCGTAAGAAATATTAGTTCAAAACAAGAACTTTTCAAGTGGCAGACAGATTTCACTGACAGTGGTTTCTGATTTTTTCATAATGGGCATGAAAAGCTGAATGCCTTCAAATGTCAAACACTTTCCCTTCTCCCTTTTCAGCTGCTTACTCATTTCAAGAGGCCCTCTCAAAGAAACACTCCCACTAATGACTACACGTTGATGCTGGAACTGTATGAATGCTGTGGAATCATCCTGGCAGATTTTCAACATTTGACAAAACAGGACTGAGCAACCTTATCTAACTCTCTTCTAACCTAAACTATTCCATCAATTGCTTTCTAAAGCTACTGAAAGCAAATACTGTAACAGCAAACTTGATTTATAAGATAATACTTCAGAAGTCACAGTGTTTTGGACTATGTCACATTCAATGTTTGCTTACATAAAACTCTCTTAAGACATCAAAAATGTGCTTAGCAAGATCAACTGGTATTTTTAACACACATTACAGAACAAGCAGGTTTCCTGTCTTCTCACTTCTCTCTTCTGAACCCCTCTGTTTATACACGGTGTAACTCAGACACATGTACTTACTACACTTTCACAGGGCCTTGCACACCTGCAGCTATTAGCAGAGACAGAACCTAGATGTTAACAGTAGAAATGGTTCTCCAAAGCAGGGGGTGGATGGATGAATGGATGGATGGAGTGGGACAAAGGGAGAAATGCTCTGCTGTTCTTAAATGCTTTTTACATCTTGGTTAACATTCTCTCACCACTGCCCTGTAAAATGTTAAATCAAAAAGAAGCTGTTGACAAAAATTGCTGACTGCTCACACCAGGAGGTTTCCCCAGTGTTTAGAATTATTACACTATGATAATGTTAAGGAAAGGAAATGTATTAGTAGGCTAAACTAGGTCCTATTTTCTTGTCCTTGTATGTGACATCACTGAACAAAAAAGCCTGGCCTAAACTCAGTGTCTCACTTCAAAATTCTTACATAGGAGGAATTCATTAAACAGTGTATTTTCTGGATTTGTTACCTGAAAGTATAACCTTATTTACTGCAATGGAAGGTGGCCAGGAACAAAAAAAGACAAACCAGCAGGAAAAGCACAGTTCTGTGCTTTATCTTCGTTCAAATATACAGTACGAAACAATCTTCTTTCAGAATAAAGCAGAGTGTGTGAGGGACACAAGCAGTATACCCATTGTTTTAATATTTCCATTTATGTATTTTAATTTAGCTAACAAAGAAAAGCTGTGTTCTCAGAAAAAAAGAATAGTGAACATATATATATGTACAGAGGCTTGTTTTTACTTTCAATTTTCATGCATCTTCTCTTACAATACAGCAATACATGAAGAAATTGTCCTATTACACTTTGTTCAGTACCAGGTAAATGAGCCTCATACTGGATTGTCCGGATGACTTTTAGGACTCCAAATGCAACCCCCAACAGAAAAAGGCATCCACACCAAAATGTCATTTTGCTACTAAAGAACCTTCTCAGATTTGTGCTTTCCATCAGACACTTTTACAAGTTCCCAGTGTGAAAAACACTAAGAAACAACATGGGACACAAGGGTTGCCTATTTTGCCTCCCCCTAACCTATAACAACATATGCCTATGTCACTGAAGAGCCTCTCATATTCAAAAGATTCATTAAAATCTTCACAGCTACCAAGTAATCCTGGTGACAGGGCATTTTAAATTGGTACACTTGAGCCCATTCATCTTTTCAAAAGGCAGTAACTCCAGTGTAGGTGGTAGAAACCTCTGGATGATCTTTTTAATGCTTCATAATTATTTCTGTGCTCTTGAGTCAGTTATGTCAAGCCTAGTGGCACCCACTTAGGAAAGAACTGTAGTTAACCACACAAAACAGTCAGCAAAATGGATTGTGTTAACTATCCCTTTGCTGCTGGACTTTGCATCAAAGCAGAGAGGTGCAGGAACATCCCGTGTTGTTCTACCAGCTCGGTTCTTCACTTGGGATCAAAATACTTAATTGCTACAACTGTTTAAGTTGTAGTAAGTTCCAAGAGAGAAATCACTAACATTATTATTGCTTGAAACACACCAAAGTGAAATACATGATCTACTGAGGAAGACAGAAGGTGAAAGGTTCAGTAACTTGGATAGTAGAAGAAATCAGAAAATAGAATTCATCTCACAACCACCAGAAACTCTACAGTGTGTGCTAATGCTATGAAGACAAACCACAGTTTAGGATCTTTTACAAAACTCTTTAGATATCATCAGAGCTTAATTCATAATGAAAGAATTCCTTGCTCAAAAACATTCATCAAGATGAGATCTTTGGCAATTGCTGCTTCATCATGTGTCTGATATTAAAAGTGTTACTTGCAGTTTATCTCTCAAACTGAACACTGACTGAGTCCAAGCAGAACAGCATGAGTTCTTCCAATTCTCCATATATAGCTCCTGATCATTTCCATTGACTATCGCTTTGTTCCTATACATGATGATATTACAGCATTTACCCAACACGACCAAAAAAAGCATCAGTGAACTCCCAAATGCAATCCCTGGCAATGCAAAACAGGCACCTACTACCTGCCTTAATGGAAGAACCCAAACAAGAATATACTTGAATAGTTTAATAAAATTATTTATGACTTTAGTATTCTAATGAGGTGACTTTAACGAAAAGGTCTCCACAGACAGAGTGCTTAAAAACACCTTAAATGTTTCTTTTGCTTCACATCTTTAGAATAAAAAGCCAGCTCTACCAATCATACACTATATATTCCTGCTACCTGTTAAAAATCTCAACTGGAAAGTCTCTTCCTAAACTCTATGACTCAGTCTTAAGAATGCATTCCATTTTTGCTTTCCAAAATGCAAGACATTCTTTATTCAAATGTGAAAGACCATCATTTGTAAACTAGATAATTTCTAATCTCAGGCAAATGTAGCTGTCATCTCCCAAGAATTATCCTATATTTCCTTCTTCAATTTGCTCAGAAGAAAGATCAATGGTGAATGCAGTTGCTGTTATGGAAAACATTAACTATTGAAATTTAGTGAGTAAAACACCCCAACCATTTAACGCTAAGATGGCTAAAGAGCTCTCCCGTGTGGTTTTTCATAGCATTGCCTAACAAACCTTCACAGTCCAGAAAACACCTTGTATCAAGCATGCAAGATAAGATTTTTATTCATGCCAACATGCAGAATACACCACCCAAGATAAGTAGCTGAAGGGGAACTTTTCATACAAAAGATTTAGTAGTCACCACAATGAGTGCCTTCATGGAAAACAAAGCTGGAATTTGACTCAGTAATTCTGAGGGGCTCCAACACATTTACCTCTGGAAAGCTCTTAAAACCTGAAGGCTTTTAAGACTGCCACTACAGACAGTGAAACAGAGATCCACAGCTTAAAATACACACAGTGTTAATTCTAACTTGTGAATATATTCCCAGCAGAAACACTGATTTCCCTTTTCAATTATTTTGGTTTTCCTTTCCCATGTTTATCTTTACTTAATTTGTGAAAAGCAGATGTGAAAACCCACCTGGAAATATATTTGCTATTCCTGTGAATGGTTCACTGAATCCTGGCATATCCAACAAGAATAAGCATTTTTGAAGGTGGCAACTGCCAGAAAACCAGTAGCTACTATAAATTTATACCTAGTTCCTAATCTATCTCAATTTGCCTTTGACATCATCTGCTTTTAATCAGTTCAAAAATGGGCTCAACTGGACAAACAAAATGTGATGAAGAACCTGGTGGTACATGTGGTGATTACTAATCCATGTAGAAAAAGTCCAACCCTGAACTGGTCAAAATGGTTATTACAAAGACCCAAATTCCAACAGGATGATACCTGTTTAATGAATCATAGAACCTGTTTTCAGAAGCAAGCAGATTTTTCCATGGAGATTCCCGTCTATGAAAGGGAGAAACACTACCTTAACAAGCTATAATAGGTCTTAATTTTGTTCAGTTCTAGCACCTTAAATGCCAGGGAGTTTCACTGGTTGTGTTCCAAGAATGTTTCAGGAAATACTAAAAGCATGTTGCTTAAGTCTTTTCAAAGTCTGCTACAAGAAAAAGGCCTGATTTTAAACATGACACTAACTTAAAATACTCAGAACATTCATTCTGAATAACAACTCCTTCATTGTCTACCTGTTTGGAAGCTCTGAAAAGTTTGCTTATTCACCAGTTTCTGAGGTATGCTTTGTTTAATCCCTGTAAATGACTCACATACTCTTCTAAAGGTCAGAAGTAGGTTCTCGAGCTTTACCAGGCGAAAGATATCCCCTTTTGGGGAAGAAGGTATTAGTGTTTCAAACAGCTGCACCCTTTGATTAACTCACTGAAACAAAGCCACTTAAACAAGCTGCTTGCTGAGATAAACTTGGCAACTGTGGAAGATTAACTAAAATGCAAGGATATTCAAGAGAAACTTCCACTAATACATTTTCTTCCTCGGTCTATGAAACATTCCTCATCCTGGCAGAGCAAACTGTCAACACTAACTAGAAAGCTGTACCAGCAGTTGTAGAATACATGCTATGGCACCTTCCTCTATGTTATGACAGCACTGCAAAATAATACTGAGATTCGATAAACATAGAATTCTTATTTTGGAAGTACTTTTGGAGTATACACCCAGTGAGGCTCTCATCAAGCTGAATTCTATGGATGACTGAAGACAAAAGTTTAATGGAGAGATCGTCTCAATACATCAAGAGAAGTCTCAAAACTCCTCTGTACTCATGTTCTCTTCTAGGTCAGAAAACATGTTTAAACAGACCACAGTAACCTCTGAATTTCCCCAGCTGAAACAAGATCAATGAAATGGGATGCATAAAAGAGTTGTAAGAAGGCTCCAGCTGTAGGGGCAGGTAGAATAAAGACATAAGGGCACCCAAAACTCCCCAGAGGAGTCTGCTATGGAAAGCTGCCCTACTTATGAATCCCTTCACTTTCCTTACTTCACTTGTTTATCCACAGGGTATCTAACAATCAAAGGGCCAGGTCAGCAACTGTCTTAAACACTGTGAAATCTAAAATGCTCTTTAGAATTCCTTACAAAAATTATTTCTGAAACAAGTACCTCCTCAATGCCATGTATCAAGACTTTGATCTCCTTGAGAAAAAGAGACCTTGGTTAAAGGAGTTAGATTTGTGGGGCTGTGGGGAAGAATATAGGGGGAAGTCAGGCCTAAAAGTAAAGCAGTATTTTGTTACACTGACAGTACAGCAGGGTGTACATCACTACCAATGTCACCTGCAAGGCAAGCAACCCAGAATCAAAGCTGGAGACATTTTAAGCTCCTTGATTTAATTTGAAAGACAGACAAGGATACTGGTATAGGCTGAGAGTGTTTAGTATGTTGTAGAACTGAAGACTTCAATGGCAACCTCAACCACAAGTAATGCCACTTAGAGAACAATTAATTTTTCTTCTATAGTCACCAAATCTTGCGTATCTGTTTCCAACAGGCCTGAATTTTAGGGAGAATTCAAGCAACTTTAAACACAGCATTCTCAATTTTAATGTGTTTTCTTGATTTCTCAAGAACTTCAGGTAACTTTGTCAGGTTATCAGAAGTCAGAATCCTTTAACCTCTGTACACAGAATGTATATGAACTCTAAAATGGACTGCAAACCTTCTTAATGTAAATGGCAATTAAATATACCTCAAAAAACCAATTTAGAAAAAACTAAGGCTGCCATTTCACTCTTGCATTACTGAAACGCCTACCAACACACCCAGTGCCTACCAAAGTTCCAGCTGACGAATTACCAAAGACTGGTTAATGCACTGAGGGATGTATAATATTTCTACCCTTCTTTAGGATGGGCTCCTTTGGACTGGTATGAGACAGCTACTGAAAACTGTCACAGGATTAAATCTTACCAAGATGGTTTAAACATCTAGATAACCATTCTATGACTAGCACAGAAATAAAAAGGAGATACACTACTGAACATACAAATCACAGCACTGAATTTGGTAACTTTTGGTGAATTACAGACTTTAAAAATTAAAGAAATAGAAAGAATTAAACATTGCTGTGGGCAAACACACACCTTAATTGAAGATATACACCAGCAATTGTTAGGAAATCTTTCTGGGTTTTAATTTGGACTTTACTGTCAAATGTTTTGCTTACTACCATTCTCCAAAAGCAACTCTTCATTCCTAATTAAAACTGACAAAAGCAGTTTCACAGCAGTAATTTTAACCCCATACATTTTGCTTTTCATACTATTAGGCAATTTTTACTATTTTAGTCCAGTAGCTTTAGCAGCATGAGCAACAACAACAAGCGTAAGGAGAAGTTAGCTGGCACAAAAGGGAGTACCTGGAGATAACAGGCGACTTGCTTCCATTCACTGTATTTGTCCTTTCCCAAGGCTTTCTTGTTAGTTCTGGAAAACATAGTGACAAGATTAAAAATGGTCCTTTTCAATTTGTTGTTCAACTTATGTGAGGAAACTTCAAGTACTTGGCATCTTAAGTCAGCCTTTGTGGGGGTTTGTTTTGGTTTGGGGTTTTGTTACTACATTGCATTATTTCTTTCATATTAAGCTACCAGCTGTTGTATTTAGCTTATTTTTAGTCATACTACCATTTATGTTGTGATGGCATCTTGAAGTCTTGCTTTTACTCTAGGCATCGTAAATGCCATTTGATTCTTAATCCAACTGAGAGCATGTCTGGCCTGTGCTTTATGCATCCGACTGCTTCAGTTGTGAAACATGGAATTCTGAAACTATAAGCAAATAGTCAATTTCAGATACCGAGGGATGGTACTATTAAAGGACAGAAAAAGACAGTCTTGAGTGTCGCCTGAGTCCTTGTAACACGAGTGTTTACAGTATGAACACATATGCATGCTGACAACACAGCCTGGCCAACTACAGAATTGGAGAGATACAAGCTTTCCCTACTGACTGCAGCAGAAGCATTGGCTAGACACTTCCAAACTCCTGCCACAAGCATACCTCAGCACAGGAATCATGATTAAAGAATTTCTATTCCATGCACTTGCATTCATTTAGAAAGGGCACCTGCATGTGAGGGGATCTTTACTTAAGTAGCTGAGAGACAACTCTTCCTGTCTGACTCTGACAGTCTTGTGTGTCTGCCTTGAAAGAAACAAGCTACTGTCCCAACTTGTGTCCTGCAACGACTGAAACAACTTGCTTTCACATTCACTACCAACTGCTCTGTGTGCATCAGACCCATAGTTTCAACACAGAAGGACCTTATACCAAATGCAGTGTTCCAGTGGATGTTCTTTTTATCTGTCATCTTATGAAATACTTCTGAACCAGGACCTGTTCTACAGCAAAATACCAAGCTGTAATCATAGGAGAGGAGGCAGGGTCAAAAATTCAGCAGAGCTGACTGAGATTTGTCATTAGGTTTTAACATTATAGAATCACACAGTTGACAAACCTGCGGTACTTACCAGGTGTGCTTGTTGAAGAAACCTTAGAAGTTGAAGACTCTGATTCTTCCTGATTAAAAGGGAGGAGAAAGGGAGAATGAAGAGGGGAGGAAGAGAGAAAAAAACCCCACTTTTGACTAAACGGATTAATCTCAACTGTTTCGGTATTTAAGTTTTTAGATTTAAATGGTTCAGTATTATGTAGAAAATGTGCAAACACTAGGCACCACACAAAATAGTACTTATGTAAGAAGACGTATGGTAAAGTATAAATAAACTCATGTACACCATCAGAATCTCTCTCATAATCTAGTATTGAATAATGTGAAGTAGGTAGAATTTCTCAACTCACAGTTTTATCTTCTTTCTGCTCTGGTTCTGTTGATCCCTTTTCAGCAATTCTTCTCCTATAAGCAGAGACAAAAAGTTACTAAGATCATCTTGGCTTTACGATGGAAGAATGTTGTTTAGTGTAATTAAAGACACAGTGTAATTAAAGACATATACAGCTCGATAGCTAGGATAACTGAAAATCAGTGTTTAGAAAAAGTGCTTTCAAAATACTTTCAAAGGCAAAGCGCTCCTGCCAAAGTGACTGTGCAAGTCTGTATCCCCTCCCCATCTGCTAAACAAAGACCTACACAGAAGAAAAGTATTCGATTACACTCAAGTAAAAATGGCTATTCATAAAACATTATCAACTTCACAAAGCAACCACATGAGCAAGCCAATGGTTGTTTGATCTTTAGCCAGCTGCAAAGAGGCACCCAAAATTCTACCTCTTACAATGACTAAGCAGCTGGAGCACAGCAGAAACAGCTCCTTACCTCCTGGCCAGCAGGGCACTCATTTCTTCCATCAACCCACTGCCTCCCAAGGGAAGTGGTCCATTTCCACGGCCACTATCTGTTTTAGATGAAGCAGAGCCTCCTCCTCCTCCTCCACTTGAACTGGAGGAGTCTTCACCCTTCGTAATACACAAAATAACAGCAGATGTGCAAATAAAAGGATAGCTGACTTAATGAAAGAAGCAAAGTTCACATACAAGAAAGAAACAACTGTATAAAGAATGTGATGGGCTGGTAGTACATCCTGTAATACTTTTTTAATAATGAAGCAAGCCTACCCCAAAAGCGTTAATACTGTTACTCATCTTGAACAAAAATTACAAACAGCTCAGGAAGACAGGGCTTAGAGACAAGAACTGGAGAAAGAAACAAGAGTCGTATTTACCCGTGAGACTTTCCTAAGTTTGGCTCCAGCAAGTGCAGCTGCTAGTCCAGTTAAAGGGCGATTTTCTTCGGACACGAATCCCACTGAAAATCCAGAGGCAGGAAGAGGGGGAGCAGGAGGTGGAAGGGGAACGGAAGGAGCTTGGCTAGGAAGTGGAGGAGGTGGTGGCGGCGGTGGCGGAGGCCCCGAAGGTGGAAGCGGAGGTGGTGGTGGTGGGCCAGGAGGAGGTGGGGCTGCTACTGAAGACTGAGCTGGGCCAGGGGGCAGGGGTGGTGGGGGAGGAGGTGCAGGTGGTCCTTGGACAACACCTAGTATCAAAGAGAAAACACGGAGACTGTATTAAGGATTTAGAAAAGAAAGGTCTTATTTCCATTGAAATACTGGTTCTTTTGCTCAGTGTATGAGACTGTACGTATACTGGTAAGGGTCCTTTTTATAGGCAAGGAAACACTGCAAGTTTCAGCAGGAGAGAAGTATTCTTATTAAATGCACTGAAAATATGACAGAGTTATGCTATGAGAGAACAGTTTCAGAGACATTTACATACAAAACCCCTCCAGTCAGGTTCTGTGCTGCAACCAAGAAGAATCTGACACTGGGAAACAGGCAAAGCTTCTAATAAAGAGTCAAGTAAGGCACGAGCATCGCACTGCATAGGAACAATCTGTGTGTTCAAATGGCGCTAACAGAGTGACTTCTGATTCTACTAACAGGCATTTAACACTCCACCCAAACATCTGAACCCTGGAACGGTTTGAGTTCCAACATGTTCTAAGCTATATAAAAATCATTCCTATAAAGAACATTCAGGAATCAAGTTTAATAATTTAATAGAAATGCTAATTAGTGAGTTAGAAGACTGACATGTTTTAAGCTGATGGGAACAAGCTCTTCTATTATTTATCTCTGATTCCTTTGATACTTTAAATTCGCATTGATATGCAATACAAAAATGTGTTTTGAGGCAACACTATTCTGATGATCCCTGTGTTATTATTATAGGAACAGTTTAAGAAATTGTGACTAAGAAAACAGCCCCACACATCCTCCCCCTGCCTCACCCAAACTGCCATAAGCTACTAAAAATGCTGAGCAACTACCTTAAGCCATGTCTACAGGCAGAAATTTCACACACAAATCTTCCTGGTTTCCTACCCTGCTGACCACTGTGTAAATTTAAAAGCCCTTTACATTCTCCTGGTGTCACTGAGCATCCAAGTGCTGAGTGACTCTTTTATTTCATACTCCACGTGAGGCCATTCACCCTATTTCTACTCCATCTCAAAGTAGCTCACACCTTCATTTAAGACAAGGGGGTATTAAACAGTATCTACTCTGCATGGCTCATGTGTGAGGAAGCCATTGTCTGCTCACCTCCCAGGAGCTTCTCTGCCCATGCCTTTAGCTGAGCTACTGCAGACCTATGTATAAAGGCCTAAATTTATTAATATAAAAGCAGTATTCAGGTTAACAAAGACATTTACATCTATGTAAAACACATTTCTATCATATTGGTAGAGTGTCCATTAAGACTGTCACTTTCAGCTATGCTGACAGAATACTACAGGAGACCTGGGTTTTTATATATATATATACATGCATAAAGCCATATATCAAAATATGACCACTATCCAGAAAGAATTCTGTCAGTGTCAACTACTACTTCCTAAATTTGAAACTATCTGGAGCATCAAAGTGGTTTAGATTACTCCTCACTTAAGGCTATTCACGTCTCCAAAGCTGCACATAAGCTCATCCATGCTGGCTGCCATCAGGAAATGAATGATGATTATTATCAGCCTGCTAGCACCATGTTCCAAATAAACCAACAGTGCCAGATTTACCAAGCAAGTATTTGACAAGCTCCGTTCTTGTGGAGTGCTCAAGAAACCAGAATTCTACTCATGACAGGCCACAAAAGGCCGGCTCTTTTCCACAGAGCTTTAAAGTGTCCCTTACCCCATCTTCCAAACGGCATTTCATTGTGGTATTAAGATCACTGCAACTTTGGAGCCATTGTATTAATTCTTCGGGGCAGTTACTGGCTTTGATACCAACTGGTTTCGACTGCATTCCTGATTAGTGCATTAGTAGCAATAACAGAAAGCCTTACCCTGCTGGGTCGTAGGTTCAACCGGCTGAGAGGCTGCCTGCAAGACTGGCTCAGAAGCAGAGGAGTCTCCCAGCACAGAGTTTAGAGAGTTCTCAACAGAGGCAGGGGTAGCTGCAGAGGGAGAAGGGAGAACACTAGGCTTGGATGAGGGAGTCGAGGCATTCGGGGAGTTGGGAGAAGGAGAAGCTTGAGGTCCAGAGAGTGACAGAGGCGGAAAGGAAGGCAGTGGGGGGGGAGGAGGCGGCGGAGGCGGCGTTGGACCTGAGGTAGAAGGTGAAGGAACCGGATAAGCCAGGTTTTCAGGAAGCCCGTTAGGAGCCGTGGGAGACGTGGACATTTGGGTCACTGGATTAGAAGCCGACACTGGGAGGACGGGTCTCGGACCAGTAGCTTTGCCTGGTGGACTGCTTATCATTACTGGAGGAGATGGGGGAAGTGGGGCAAAACTGGGAGCGGACCAGGCAACAGGCTTTGTATTTGGAGGCAAAGTCGCCACGGCATTGACAGGTGAAGGGGGCCGAGAACTTTTGTTCAGTGGACGAGGAACCGTAGCATAATGGGGGAGAACAGGGTGGAAAGCTGAGCCTAAAGATGTAGCAAAACGTGATGCAGAGTGCCTTAGAGGCGGTGTAGGGGGAGTGGAAGTCGGTGGTGCAGAAGTCACTACAGCGTACTCCGGTGTGGCCTCTGACATTGGTGCTGAGACTGCTTTTGCATATGATGGAGGAGGTGCTGAAGGAGGCTGGCAACTGGAGTATTCAGGAAGTGGAGTGCTATACGGGGAGTTGTCGAAAGATGGAGCTGGACAGAAGATGGAAAGCAGCAGCAAAGGCAGGATAAAAAAAGGAGAAAGAGAAAAAGGGAGCTAATGAAGCAACAAAACCAGCATTCAAACAAAATGTATAAATGTAGACTACAGTTAGTACCAGAGGATTAGGCACAAGTGAAAATACTGTTAGGAAAGTTTCACATATTATCAACAGCTACTTGTAAGTTTTACCAACTATTTTTGTGCCAACAGTTGAATTTTACATGTTTGTTCTAGAATAAGATTTCTCAAATCCCATCTGTGAGATGGATTAGGCATAAGGTTGATTAATGAGTCTTTTATCAGCTTTTATCTTCTTGTTTGGTTGCAAACTGCAAGCAAGTGTAGTGATCTTAACATCTGTTGCAACTCCACTAACAAAACTCATACCATAGGCAGCAAGTATCATCTTTCTCTTCCCCAGAAAAAGCTCCATCACAAACTTGAAAGTACTGGGAATAAAAATATGGATAAAATCCTCTGCTTTAAAGTGACAGCTCTTACAGTGTTCCTTGATTCCTACTATGAGCTGACTTATGTAAATTGAGTTTGTTACAAAAGAACAACCGAATGCTTGACTAATGTTCCATTATATTACCAAAATGCAAAGGCTTTCAGCTATCACTTGATACGTTTCCACAGGCAGTGCATTATCTTATCTACGAGCACATACAATACACTTCACTGAAGTGTTACTACAACGCTGAATTAACAAGACTTCAGACTGAAATGCATTTCTTCCACTATTACTTCGCCTTATATTGTTACGTACCTTCTACATTAATACACTCAACCCGATACATTTAAGGAGGGTTTCCCCCTGCTCCCCCCCCCCAGGATTATGGAATGAGAATACATCTTGTTGAATAGAGCAAACGATGACATGGTATTTAGCAACTCAACATATTTTAACCTATGTTGGAGGCACCCACTGTGATTCAAGCACTTCAAGCAATCAGACTATGGCAATGGAGGGAGCAAGCAGCGCAAATAATTTTATTTCAGAGTTAATGGAAAATTATGACAGGAAAGCCAAAGCTCTTGGACTTCTTGCCATAGAAAAAGGAAGCAATTTTAGCAAACAGAAGCCTGAAATACTGACTGTTGTTACACAGGTGTAGTCACTACCCTTTGTTGCCTCTCTCCCAACTCCATCACCCAAACACATAAAGAGCAGTCTGGTACTTAAATACACTTGGTTTTGAAAGTCTTACCAGCATTTGAAATTCTTCTCTCTCTTTCCCATTCCAACTGTTCCCTTTCCAACTGTTCTTGCCGTTCTCTTTCTTGCCTTTCCCGTTCAAGTCGTTCAAGTCTCTCTCGATCCTGCCTCTCCTTTTCTTGTCTCTCCCTTTCTAGGCGCTCTTGCCGTTCCCTTTCTTGCCGTTCTCTCTCCAGTTGCTCCTGTTCTAGGCGTTCTCTTTCAAGTCTCTCCCTTTCTAGCCTCTCTCTCTCCAGCCTCTCCCGTTCCATTCGTTCACGATCCAGCCTCTCCCGTTCCAGCTCCTTCTGCCTCTGTTGCTCTTGCAACTGTCTACAATCGTGGAAAAAAGGGAAAAAGACTAAGCTGAAAAGCGAAAATCAGTATCAAGCAACTGTTACAGGACAAGAGAAAAACTAATCAACAGTCTTTGCACCAGCAAGAACACACACAAAGCATTTGTACCTACATAAAACTCTTAATTCCACATGTCATTTTTCTGAGCTAGATAATAGCTTTATTATGTCTACAGTAACAAGAATTATATATCCAATTTCCTCTTAACTAATTTAATATTGAGGGACAGCTTTCAAGAGATAAGACTAGAAAGCTGCTGTTGCTAATTTACTAACTGATACAATCTTCCCACTTTGGGATGTGGAGTTATATTTGGTTTTTTGCACAGTATTTTATACTGTGAAGCAGTGAATAAAAAGTACAGTGAAACAGCAGTAATACAAATACCTCTGAGAGAAAAACAGCCCCGAAGTTTTTCAGATAGTAAGCTAGTATTTACCCAGATTTTATAGAAGCAGCAAAATGCACACATCTGTCTCCACCTGCATAATACTACACGCACATACAACTTAACCAGCATCAAGGCAAGAACACCCTGAAGGCAGGGGAAAACTGGACATGGTCAGAAAAAGATCCTGGGTGCAGCAGCCAAGGAAATCCTGCAGGGAGCTGGTAGGGTTTCCAGCTCATGGGAGTCTTTGCAAAGGAAAGCAGATAGTGGGAAGATGTGGGGAAGAGGAAAACAAGTAAAAGCAAGGCAGAGGAAACAAAGAATTTCCTATAGGTAAGAAAAAACTGTGCAAAATTTGCTGCCAAAGCCACCAGTTTGACTGAAAGAAAGGACTTTCCTGCAAAATCTTCCCTTTGGAACAGGCTGCCCAGAGCTGTGGCTGCCCCATCCCTGGCAATGTTCAAGACCAGGTCGGATGGGGCTTGGAACAACCTGCTCTAGTGGAAGGTGTCCCTGCCCATGGCAGGTGGCTGGAACTGGATGAGCTTTAAGGTCCCTTCCAACCCAAACCACGATTCTATGAAAATACAGTGGGAAAAGCTGTGAAGAACCCTCTTGCATCTTTTCCTCACTTGTTTTACATTTTGTTCAGGTTGTTTGGAGGGTTAAGTTTAAAAGAGATACATGTATCTAGTACGTTAAAATAACAGCTTGTTGATTTCCAAAGCTTTTTCATCTCTTGGGAGAGGCTTACTATCGAAACAAGAATTAGGCAAACCCTCCTCAAAGCTGTGGCCAGTATGTTCCTGTCAGTACGTATCACTGAAAATGCTGTTAGTTTTTATCCTCTGAGTTGTTCTTTTAAAAAAAACAACCCAATAAGCTTAAAACCAAAAGCTTGTATATTAAGCATGGCAGGAAAAAATGGCTGCTAGCTTTAAGATGAAAACTGAAGACAGGTTCTCAACAAATACAAAGTACAAACCTAAATTTTAACACCATGAACTACTAGGTATGTGTTTTGTATAGACTGCCACTGGGCAATCTGATTTGGAAAGGTCATTGGTAATTCTATACTATATGCTTAGAGCCATATAAAACTGAAGTCTGAAAATGAAGGGGACTGCAGCTATTTCACTCTTATTCATGCCCAGAAAATACTGACAACCAGAAACCCCATCCCATGCACCGTTAAATATTGAAGTACATCCTCTTTCAGACCAATGTTTTTCCTTCATAAACAACGTTGGAATTCCAAAATCACTATAAGAAATTAAGTTCCAGTTATGTACAGCAGTACTTTGCCTTACTGAACTTGTTACCCAACATCTTAAGAAGCAGCAAAATAGCTCTGCTTTAGTATCACTTCTTCCCTCAGCTCCTGCTCTCCCATATAATAAAGCTGTAACATCAGTCACTAAGAAATTAGGGTTGACATTCAGCTTGTTAAATTCTTGGGTTTTAGCCTCAGAAGTCCACTAAGAAGACTGACACAGATTTGGAACCAGTAGAGGATTGCTATGAGTATCAAGACAATACAGTATAAGCCACAGAAATTTAAGCTCTAAAAGACATATTAAAAGTATTTTTGGCATTACATTTTTGCTTGCTCTGTATTTTGCTTGCCCTATAAAACTAAAAAGTTTTTACTATGTGCTCTGTCCCCCTTGGATAAAATCTATTATTAGACGAAAGCAGTGTTTTCATCCTGGCTAACTTCAGCTTGGTCATCTTTGGCTCTTTTTTTGCAAAGGGGAGGTGGATGTACATATGTTTGTAGCTAAATAGCTATTCAGAGCAGAAGTAAATATTTACAGTCTCCAAAGCAGCTTTATTTTGTTCACTCATTTTCATTTATTTTCCAGAAATTACTATATTTTACTTAGAAATGTACACAGTGTTAAACCTAAAAATAAATGTAGATAAGGCATTTGAGGTCATAAACATTCTATGTCATATTTAGTTTATAAAACTAGAAGGTATCCATCTTCAAAGTTTAACAACACATCAAGCAGATGCTAGGTATTTATATTTTCCTTTTCTTAAATTCTTCATCTCTTTACAGAAATAGGAACTCGATATAGGTCACTTCTCACATAAGAGGAGCATCACCGAGGCAGTTCTGCAATAAGCCAAACCAAGAGCTGTGCCATTTCATATTTTCATAAGCAAAGTGGAAAAGAAACAGCAAGGTGCTCTTGAATAAGCTCCTTAATATTAGGTTATTTAGGACAGCAAGGATGACTGGCTGATTATGAAGAACTAATAATGTATCCTTAAATCCAAGTGACTGGGCAACAAAATCAGCAAACGAAACTCAACTGTAATATCAACTGATGCAGGGAAGAGAGGGAGAATCTGCTAAATTCATATCTAAAATGTTGGACTTTGAGTCCAGGAGTGAGATATTAGTGTTATGACAGGCAGCTCTATGACCACATCCATTCATCAACATTTTCTGTTCAAAAACATTAACCAGATGCTACATGTTGGGAAAGGATTACAGAGCAGTATAGAAAATACCATCATCTGCTTCATGAACCCCACATCTCTGTTCCTGCCTCAGAAGGGAAAAAGGCAGAACTGAAAAGGTTCAAAGAGCAGCAACACCATGATCAAATGTACCAAACGGTTTCCATTTAAAATAACTAAAGAAGCTGGAATCCTGGATTCTGGAAAAGACAACTGGAGGTCTATAAAATCCTGAGTAATGAGGGCATTGTAATACAACAGCTGGGATGGAAGATTTGATGCAACTAATAAGAGCAAAGCTGAAAAGAAGAGAACATCTCTGCACATCAGGCAGATGAACTATGGAAATCCCTGCAAAAACAATTCAAAAAGGAGAAAAAGCCCACATGGAAAAAAAACTAAAACAAAACAAAAAGCAAGCCACAGGAGGTCATTTAGGAAATAGAAACTGCATCATGCACAAGAAGTAGCTGAACCAAAAACAGCCATGGGATGGAAGAGTACCAGAGGGAAGTATTCAAAGGTGTTTGCCCTAGCTGAAAAGGGTTTCACTTAAAGCTTTTCTAACTATGGAGAAGGGTAAGTGCACATGTGTGTATGTATGTACTATATACAGGAGAGGTGGGGATGTAAGTCTCCATAGAGCATGCAATTACATGTAATTTTGATTTAGGCATGTATTTTAGGCAATTGCAGCATAACTGAAGATGCAGGTTTGGATTGACTAGTTATCCCAGTATGTTTTAATACATTCCTGAAGCTTACCTGCGGGTCTTGTCCTCTTCAGAGAGCTATGAAGACACACAGTGCTCACATATCATAGCAAAATGTACCTAAGTGGTTTAAGACTTTAAGCTTTGAGCTTGAAGTAAAACATTTCAGTCAGCAACCCATGCCATCCAACTGCACTGGCTGTCTACTAAGATATAGATAAGAGGTAGTGAGATAACCACTGTCATCTACACAGGACCTGAATAAGAAGTTTTCATTATTAAATAAATCTTGAGTGAACTCTCAGTATTTAACATTTTTTTAAATGTAAAACAATCCTCATCTTCAGTTTCTTCAGGAAATAAAGGAATGAAACCAGAATTTGAAATGTACAAGTAAAAGCTATGAACAGAACAAGCACTTTGCTTATGATACAAAACCTCTACCAAGAGAGGGCAGCAAAATACCTTGCAAACATTTCTTACATAAAATTCCTATGCAGTAAAACGTCAGATGAAATACATCACTGTTAAGAATAACTTTAAGCTTATTCTCATTATATATTGCTGACGCATATATATGATATAAACTGAAAAGCAACAGCAAACCGTATCCTGGGCTGCATCAAAAGGAGCATGACCCGCAGGCCGAAGGAGGTGATCCTGCCCCTCTACTCTGCTCTCGTGAGACCTCACCTGGAGCATTGTGTGCAGTTCTGGTGTCCT